>JAABOM020054211.1:0-15459 GCA_011800125.2 Solanum clarkiae | reverse complement strand
TAATTAATATATTTTCAAAAGACAATATATCTCTTAAATATTTAATTTAATATTATTTATAAATATTTTTATTTTTCAAATATAAATTTTAAATTTTAGGTAGTTAACTTTTATTTTTAAAATTTTAATATAACATTATAGTTACACTTGTGCAAATAAACAAGATACAATAATTATTAGGTTCTAGTAATTAAACTAATTCGAATTATCAAGTGGCTTTCCAAACAGACCTTATAATCATCTTCTCATCTTCTTCATCAATTTTTTTCTCCTCCCTTTCCAAACCACCTAAAATCAATGGCAGACTCATCTTCTTCAGACATCGAACAACACAACCAACACTTCTTCCACAATTATCAATGTTGCTGCAATCAAAATACAAATCATTAAATTGAAAACTATGTTGGGGGTGGGGGGGAAGGGCAGGGGAGGGTATTGGTTCTCCTAGCAAAGGATTAGTGTGGTTGTCACACATAACGTGTGCAGGGTCGTGATAGAATTTGAGGTTGAAAGTTTTTCAATTTGAGTTTAGAGTCTTAATCTTTTTAATATATCTTACCTAAAATTTTCTTATATTTTATGCTTTTCTCGAATTTAACTCTTATAACTAAATTGTTCTATACAAAAGCAATAAAACAATCTAACATAAATGACTATTTCTATAATCACAGGATGACTGATTGATTGATATTTTAAAATTTAATATTGACGTTACTCCTTGATTTATCATTTATGAAATTTAATTGGGAGGTTTAATGCATAGCATTCAGTAATTTGAGAGTTGAACCCCTTTATGAGATAATGTAACAATCATCGTATCATATTATTATATATTATTAAAAATGCGAATTTTCAAAGTGCAAACTGAATAATCATTTTATTTCTACACTAAAAATATTATAAAGTATCTAATTAACTAAATATTAAATAATTTATCATATCATATATATTATACTATACTAATACTAAATAATAAAATTGAGAAGGTGTTAGATCAGATTATTTTAATCTTCCACTTCCTATTGCAAAATACTCCATTTAATTTCAATCTTTAATATGTCAGTCAATATTTGGTTCTTTCATCTTCCAACCTCTTGATGGGAAGTATATTAATTCATTCAGTGACATAATTTCATGCCCAGAATGTGTTCTGTTGATGAAATGGTTAGTCTACTCTGTAATGATTTTTTTCTCTCTTTTATTTATTTATAAATAAAAAATAAAAATTATTTGTTTTAAATATTCATCTTATTATTCATATCTAATTACAAACTATTACTGTTAACAGGACGATATTCACAACTCTCATATTTTTCATATTCATAATCTACAAATATTTAATTTAAAACTTTAAAATATCTTCTTGTATTCCTTCGTTTTTATCTGTATAAGCATCTTTTTATTTTGTGAGACTCCTAACCAAGGTTATCCTTTTCATTCTATAGTCAAAAATAATGAAGAGCTTAAAACATTAATATATATTGTGTTGTTTGATTCATATTTTAGTTTGACTCGATGAAGAACACTCTTGAATTTTGATGAATTACGGGAGAAGGTATTCATAAAAACTCGAAAAATTATGTATTACTATTTTGTACTTTTTTAAAAAATCTATATTATGATTAAAGTCTTAAAAATGATATGTATATTATATTTTTTCTGTTTTGTTTATTTTTCGTGTTTGACATCCCCAATAGGAGTATTATTATTATTTTTTTATTATAAATTTCTAATTTTCTAATGGTACATTAAAGTCAGTCAAGAAAGGCAACTAAGAAAGAAGAATGGAAATGTTATTCTTTTTCTCAGATGCTTGCAGAAATGTTATCTTTTTGGTTTGAATTTTCGTTCTGATGTTTACTCATTAAGTGAACGTATACACCTTTACTATAATTGTCAAGCATGTGTTAAACTGTTAATTATCCACTCAAGTAATCATCATCTTGTGTTGAATTTTATAAAAACAATATCCTCACCGTTGATTTTTACTTATCCACTATAGTAAAACTATATTTTTACTTTTATATGTCACTCTTACCATATCTAAAGAAAAATATATTTTTTTCAAAATTTTTCCCTAAAATTAACTACTTAAGTACATATTTACTACAGTAAAACTATATTTTAACTTTTATATGTCACTCTTACCATATCAAAAGAAAAATATATTTTTTTCAAAATTTTTCCCTAACATTAACTACTTAAGTACATATTTTTTCTCAAAATCTAAGACTAAACATCAATTAATATGAGTAATATGTGATATACTCAAGTCAGTCATTATTTATTTATTAAGAAATATGTAAAATTCAAACCGAACAAGTAAAAATCATAGAGATAATCTTTACTTGCAAATAGCTTAAATGATGATATGATTTATTTATTGAAATCAGTGTTTTAAAAGATGGAAGCATGAGTGTTTTATGTAGTATGAGGCGAGACGTAAGTCTCATGGATCTATGAGGCATATATCTCATATATCTTAAATTTTATAATTTTAATGCTAAGAAAATAAGCAAAAATAAGACTTTCAATTATTCTACAAATATATTTAAATAAATCACCAATAATATGGAAAAAAAATTGTATTTGTTATATTTTTGAGAAAGGTAACAACATAAAAACTGAAAAACAAAATCATCATCGATCTCCATATTTACAAATTAATCTTCTTGACTCTCAACTAATATTTGCATTAATTAATGATTGTATATTTTAAACAAGAAAAAAACCAAAAAAAGAGTAACGACCAAAAAATAAATAAAGTTTCCTAAAGAGCATAATAATATGAAATCTCTATCGTATTAGTTTAAGGCATGATCATCTAAAAATTATGATAATTATTTTATTTTCATATATATTTTGTAAAATATCGTACCAACTAAAAAAAATAATAGAATAAACATAAATATGATTACACTCATAATTAAAAAAAATGATTTATTGTAAAAATACTTTAAAATAAATAGAAATATATATCGATGACCAGAATGTGTTTTGCGTCTAAGACTTACATTTTTACGTCCGGAACTTACACCTCAAATTCTAAAACGTACGCTCTATGGATGTGTGCCTTCAATTTACATCCCAAAACATTTTAGTATGACCCGTCTTGAAATTTCCCCAAAACTCGTCCTGAAAATATTTTAAGAAAACCACTAATTGAAACATAAATTATTTTATACTTTCTCTGTCTTATTTTATGTGACACTTTTTTTAGATCACAAGTTTTAAAAATTTTCCTTTTTTCCTTAAACACCATGCCCAGTCAAAAGGTGACATATAAAATGAGATAGAAAAAATAGCATATTACGTAGACATTATAGCAAGTATATTTAAAGTGATGTAAGATCTAAAAGAAGCCCTAGATCCAAACCAAATGGGAGCAACCTGATAGAAATTAAAATTTCTCATCTACTCGCACAAGACCTAATTTTATACTATCATAACTCTTTAAGATATAAAAAAGTTATATAATAAATTATTTATTGAAATAAACAATATTTGAATCTAATTTTCAGTAGTTTAAATTATTTGACGTTAAGTTTGGACTTTTGTACACAAAGTAATGGACATATTTTCCTAAAGAAAAAAAATTAAAATGTTGTTTGCATTTTTCGTCGTTTAAAAGTCGTCATGACAATTTAATAGTGGACATCATTTAGATTAAACAAAGAGCAAAGTCAAGAAAGACATCTATGACTGAAGAATGGATCCAATCAGATTATGTTAACGTTTTATTACTTCTTTATTTTGGTTTGGAATAAGAATTCCGGCAGAAAAATAATTATTGAGATTTTTTTAAGACATAGTATTTATTATATTTAAAGGATATTTTAATAAAATTATTTCATTATTTACTACTTCTTAATCCCTGTGTCAGGTCAATGGGGGCCAAATAAAATTGGGTGAAGGGAGTATTAAAAACTATTTAATTAATTAAATATTAAATAATTTATCATATCATATTATATTATATGTAATTAATAACTAATAAAAGTGGAAAGATATTAGATCAAAAAGTCAAAATTATTTTAATCTTTCACCATATATTGAAGATATTTCAGTAATTAGAATCTTTGATATGTCAATTAATATTTGACTAATTTCATCTTCCAACCTCTTGATGGGAAAGTATATAATTCATTTTCAGTGACATAATTTCTTGTCCAGAATGTGTTCCGTTGATGTGATGGTTAGTCTACTCTTTAATGATTTTTTTCTCCTATTTATTTATTTATAAATAATTTATTTGCTTTAAATATTCATCTTATTACTCTTACTACTATTTAACTAGTATACATATATGCGCGATATGCAGATTATTTATATTTATTTATAGTTTATATATCGTATAAGAGAACAATATGCAGCTCAAATTTAATAATTATCGTATTTATAATTTATATAAATATTTTGAAAATAATATTATTAGTTAATTAATTTTTAAAAAAGTGCAATAGCAAAAAATATTCTATCACATAAATGAAATATTTGAATAATCATAAAAATTTATTTGAAAAAATTTGTGAACTTATAGCACCTTAATTACTAAAATCGGTTCTTAACTACCTTATTTTAAAAAAAACTAAATATTAGTTTTTTCACCTATAATGTTGTACTTAAAAAATAAAGTGACTATTAAATATTTATGAACATTTGACCATGAAAATCTAGACCTTTTTCTAGTTGAAAGTTGGAAAATATGTTTAGCCATAAATTTTAAGAATTTTTCAAGAATTTGAAAAACAATAAAAATATTTTTTTAATTTTTTTTATAATAAATTACTCATGAACAAAAAAAAAAATTCTATTTTGTTACCATGGTTACACATAACTCAAATTTATAAATAATATATTTTTTATTTTAAAAATAAATATAATTTTTTGCATAGGTCCATATAAATATAATGAATATAACTCAGCATCTGGATTTATCACCTTGCTTGTATTCTTGTACATGTCCATAAGCAACTATTTCTCCTATAACATCTATCATAATGATGAAAAGGTAGTATGAGATAAAGTTGGTAAAACATTCAAATTAAATTGAAATATGAAAGTAATAATTACCGACTAGTTTACTCTCATAAATGTCAATTTGATTTATCAAGTATTCAAATGGTTGAAATTTGAAAATAGTCATATCAAAGCACAAATCATTTATTTTTTGTACGATAGTTCTATGAGTAAATATTAATTTCACTTTATGATCGTTGCTTTTGAACTTAGATTTATTTGGTCCAACAACAAAATTTTTCATATAATATAATTCCAACTCTGTCATGCCCTAGGAGGGGACCCAAGACGTCGCCGGTACCTAGAGACTATTGCTAATCCCCAAGCGAACCACTTGGCCTCATCCCATTCATCCATTCACACATTCTGCAAATCAACGGAAAACATAAGGAATAAATGGGCACATAAAATCATCTAGTCTCAATTAATAATATAATGAAAGGCTAGTAGAAAGAAACTAGCTCACAAGTTCCAACATCAACATCTGACTCTAGTCTATGAAACCTCTGTCACTATTAAGTGGTACCAATGACAGACCCTGGCTATCTCAATCAAAATAATAGATAAGCAATTCAAACTCTAAAACAAGATGAAAAATATTGTAATGAATCCTCCGAAGTAGGGGAGGCTCACAAATCTGCTGAACACTCGAAGATCCTCAATGGTTTGCTTGTTGATGACCTCTATCTTGCGTATCTACATCATAATGTGATGCAGTCCAAAAGGGGACGACAGTAATTGAAATGTACTAGTATGTAAAATAGCTGAGTGAAACCGAAACAATAGAATAATACAGAAATGATATCAACTCAATATAGAAATCAATCAACATGTCAAATGTCCATCTAAAGAAAGAATAAAGAGTAGACAAGTGACTCATCAACCAATCAGCTCATCAATCAAATTACACTCATTTCAGAGGACTCATCTCAAAGGAACTCAACTCAACTCATCTTATCTCGACTCAGAGTACTCAAGGTAGAAACTTTTTGGGAGTTTCTCTTATCAGACAACAATCACTTATGAGCCAGTGATTGTACAACAAGCCGTCTTTGTTGCCACAACCATCCCATACTTGCCAGGTAAGGGACGAATTGAATCCACTAGGGACCCCAGCTATCTGTTAAAGTTACATTCTCTATTGTTTCAGGGACTCTATCTAGAGAAAACCACACTGAGATGTAATGGTTCTAATCCTCACCCACGTTTGGCTACGTAGTTTGACGAGTACTAGTTGGACTGACTCTTACTCTTTCGGTGCTAGATACTTCTCCCATGACCCAATGTTCATAAAGCAATCCATCCAATCAATACATCTCAATTGACTCATCTTAACTCAGCCTGATGAAGGCTCTCATCATTCAATCAGTCTCAAAAAGACTCTAATCATATCATCATTTAATCAGTCTCAAAGAGACTCTGATCATCTCATCAATCAATATCTCAATCAATAGCTTAAGGATTTGAGCAATCATTAGGGAACAATCCAATAGACAAATCATTAGAGTTCATTTATGGAATAGGACTATCAAGTTCTATCAACTCATCATCATTCTCACATTACAATCACAATCTCTATCAACATTCTCTATCAAGGCTCTAGACTCAATCCCTATCTTCTTTTATGCATTCTTCAAGAAATAATAAGTAGGGTTTATGCAATAATTCATGTAAAACATTCAATTTAAGAAATCAAGTTTGTGATGATCATCAACATATGAAAATACATGTAAAAATTATGAATTTTTCAAGAAAATAATCAAGAATCATGCATGTAGACTCAAGAACCTTCAACTCTAATCTAAGACCATCTATGGGGAACATGACAGAACAATTTCACGCTTTCGTTTAGCCTTACATACCTGGAATGGGGCTCTTCAAAAAACCTGTCAAGAATTCTCCTTGAATTTGTCCAATCTCATGTTCTTCTTTCTACTTTCTCAAGCGCTAACTTTCAAGTGTTGTGAAAAAGGATTTAGAATGGGATTGTTGACCCTATTTACTCACCAAAACGACCTAAAGGAGTCATGTTTCAAGTTTATGAGGGGTTGGGAAAAGTCCAAATGCCCCTCAAAAGACTTAAAATTTTCAACTTTGATGGAATAGGTTGGGATAATAGGTCCGCATCACGGACCTGTTGCGCTCTCGTGAAATTTTGAAAATTCAATCTCGTTGAAAAATTGAGAAAATATATAAGTGTGGATCCTTAATGAGTCCGCTTCGTGGAGCTATCGCATACCCTCACTGTTTTGGGTCTGCGATAGGTCTGTGCCACAGTCTTGTCGCGTACCCTTACTATTTCTGGTCAATTTTACAAAAATAATTTTTCGATCCGATTACTCTTAAATCGAGTCGAGACCATTTTCTAACATGATTTTCCATGATGATCGCAAATTTGATCTCAGATTTCACATTCCAGCTTTAAAAGACGCATTACGTGCATATCTCTATTTTAGGAATATTTTGATAATTTTACCGGGTATTACATCATCTCCCTCTTGGAATTATTCGTCCTCAAATGATGAGAAAGGGTGGATATCAAGGTATGAATAGACTCAAATAATCCTCTCAACATTCAATCTATCAATCTATCTTTTGACTCCTCATTTCTGTCAACAATCTCTATTCGGACTAGAGAATAGACAATCTAGGAGAAAAGACAATCAATTTGGCTAAGGGTAAGAAATTTACCTTTAACATTCTCATCCATTTGCACGAATAGATGTGGATATTTTACTTTCATCTCTTCTTCAGCTTTCCATGTGGCCTCCTCAACAAATTGAGATCCTCCATAGGACTTTGACTGACGCTATCTCTTTAGTTCTCAATCTATGAATCTGATGATCAAGGATTTAGATTGAAATTTCTTCATAGGTCAAACTATCTTTCACTCCGATGCTCTCTACAGGGATTACCAAGTTAGGATTTCACAAGCATTTCTTCAACATCGACACATGAAACACCGGATGAGTACCATCTAACTTGGAAGGCAACTCTAGTTCATAGGCAACCTTCCCAATCTTCTTTACAATCTAATAGGGTCCAACATAATGTGGACTCAATTTATCCTTTTTCCCAAATCTCATGACACCTTTCATAGGTGACACTTTCAAATATATCCAGTCATCCGCTTCGAACTCCAAATCTCTCCTTCTCACGTTGGTGTAGGATTTCTGGCAACTCTGCGCAGTCTTCAATATCTCTCCAATGATCTTAATCTTCTCCATTGCTTGATGGACAAGGTCAGGCCTAATCAACTCCATTTCTCCAACCTTCAACCACCCAATTGGTGATCTACATCTCTTCCTATATAAAGTTTCATAGGGAGCCATCTGAATACTTGCATGATAAATATTATTATATGCAAACTCAATCAACGGTAGGTGTTCATCCCAATTTCCTTTAAAATCAAAGGCGCAGGCTCTCAACATATCTTCTAACGTCTGAATTATATGCTCTGCCTAGCTATCGGTCTGTGGATGAAAAGTTGTACTCAAATTCACTTTCGTACCCAATCTTTTTTGAAACGATCTCCAAAATTGGGAGGTGAATTGAGTTCCTCTGTCCGAGATGATGGACAAGGGAACCCCATGTAATCTCACAAACTCTTGGATGTACATCTTAGCGTACTCCTCCACAGTGTTAGTTGTCTTAACTACTAAGAAGTGAGCCAATTTAGTCATCCTATCCATAATCACCCATATTGTATCATGTTGCTTTCGAGACCCTGGGAGACCAGTAATGAAGTATATATTGATCATCCCCCACTTCCTTTCCAGAATCTCAAAGTTTTGAACTAGTCCACATGGCCTTTGGTGCTCAACTTTCACTTGTTGATAGTTCAAGCACTTAGAAACAAATTCAACAATATCCCATTTCATTCCACTCCACTAATAGACTTCTCTCAAGTCTTGGTACATTTTGGTAGAGCCAGGATGAATGAAATACCTAGTGCCATGAGATTCAACCATGATTCTCTCTCATATACTGTCAACATCTGGGACGCACAATTTACTTTGATACCTCAACACCCTATCTCCCCCTTTGGAGAAGACTATCACTTTCTGTTTGTGGACAACCTCCTTCAATTAGAGTAGGAGAGGATCTCGATCTTGCTTTTTCTTTCACCTCTATCACCAAAGATGAAGCAGACCATTCTGGACATTAACTCCTCCCTCATCATTCTCCTCAAGTTGGACTCCTAATCGAGCTAACTAATGCACTTCTTTCGCTAGCTCCTTCTTTCCTTCCTCCACATGGGCCGTGCAACCCATTGATAACCTGCTAAGAACGTCAGCAATAATATCATCTTTACTTGGGTGATAGAGCATGCTCATGTCATAATCCTTGAGCAATTCTAACCACCTTCTCTATCGCAGGTTGAGCTCTTTCTGACTGAAGACATACTGCAGGCTCTTGTGGTCAGTGAACACATCCACATGCACTCCATACAAGTAGTGGTGCCAGATTTTAAGAGCAAACACCACTGCCGCCAACTCAAGATCATGGGTTGGATAATTCCTCTCATGAATCTTAAGTTGTTTGGAAGTATAGACTATCACCTTCCCTCTCTGCATCAACACACATCCCAATCCAACTCTTGAAGCAATACAATAGATCACGAAATCTTCTGTTCTATCGGGCAAGGTTAAGACTGGTGCAGTAGTCAGTCTACTCTTTAACTCTTGGAAACTTTTCTCACACTCAACCACTGAAACTTGACCTTTTTCTGAGTCAGCTTTGTAAATTGTGCGTATTAGGAAGAAAATCCCTCAACAAATCGGCGGTAGTAGCCTGCCAACCCTAAGAAACTCCTTATGTTGGTTGGAGAGGTTAGTATGAGCCAGTTCTTAACTGCTTCAATCTTTTGAACTCCACTCAAATACCATCACCAGAGATAATATGCCTAGGAAAGCCACAAATTTAAGCCAAAATTTACATTTCAAAAACTTTGCATACAACTCATAGTCCTTAAGGGTTTAAAGGGCGATTTTGAGGTGATTTGCATACTCCTCTTCATCTCTTGAATACACCAAAATATCTTCAATAAACACAATTACAAACATATTCAGATACTGTTTGAACACTTTATTCATAAAAAATATAAAGGTTGCAGGTGCATTCGTCAAACCAAAGGACATGACTAAGAACTCAAAATGGCCATATCTAGTCCTAAAGGTTGTCTTTGGAATGTCACATCCCTCACTTTCAACTGATGGTAACCTGATTGGAGGTCTACCTTTGAGAAACAAGAGGCACCCTGAAGTTGGCCAAACAAGTCATCTATCCTTGGGAGAGGATACTTATTTTTTATGGTGACCTTATTCAGTTGCCTGTAATCAATACACATTCTGAGAGACCCATCTTTCTTTCGCACAAATAGGACTGGAGTACCCCCAAGGAGAAACACTTGGCCTTATGAAGCCCTTCTCTAACAAATGTTTCAACTGTTCCTTCAATTCATTCGGTTCAGCGAGGGCCATCCTATAAGGTGGAATTGAGATAGGCTGGGTATCAGGAAGAACATGAATCCCAAAATCAATCTCCCTATCAGGAGGGACTCCGGGCAGATACTCAGGAAACACTTTTGGAAACTTATTCACGATCAGAACTGACTTGAGAGTTGGGGGCTCAACATCATCATAATTAACCCTCATGAGGTGGTAAATACGCCTCTTAGCAATCATCTTTCTGGATCTAAAGTATGAAATAAACTTTCCTTTAGGTGCTACAAAATCACCTTTCCACTCTAGAACTAGTTCATTAGGAAATTGGAACTTAATGGTTCGGGCTCTACTATCAACGGAGGCATAACAGGCGTGGAGCCAATCAATGCGGAGGATCAAATCAAAATCGGTAATATCTAACTCAATCAGATCAGTGGTAGTATCCTAATGATGGATGGACACTACACAAGCTCTATAGACTCTCTCAACTTGAATAGACTCACCTACTGGAGTAGAAACATCAAAGGGTTCAAGAAGACTCTCAGTGGTTCTATTAAATCTACTGGCTACGTAAGGAGGTACAAAAGATAATGTGGCACCAGAATCCATCAACACATAACAATCAATAGAAAAGACTCGAATCATACCCATCACAACATCTGGGGAGTTCTCCTGATCATGTCGACTGCCCATGGCATACAAACAGTTTGTAGCTCCGCTTGTGCCTGAAGTGGGCCTCTCTAATTCCCCTAAGTAGGCGGGGCGGTGTAGAAGATTGAGCCCGATCACCCCACTTTGGGCACACTCTTTGGTAGTGTCCTGGTTGGCCACACTTGAAACATACATCACTCCCTTCATGACATCTACCCATGTGCAACTTGCCACATGTACCACAGGGTGGTCTACTCGTGAACCTTGAGTCATGCTAGCTTGTGATTGAGACCCACGGGCTCTAACATTCTGAGTCTTCTAATCATTTCTAACTCTAGGAGCAAGTGTAACAGCATATGATGGTGCTGGAAATCGATTTCCATTGACTTTCTTCTTAACCTCATGGCAAGATATCTTAGCTTTCTTGCTTGTGAACTCTTCCCTATCATGCTATCTCTCCTCATCAGCTTGTTGCACGAACGTCATCAATCTTCCAATATCCATATCACTCACGAGCATCGCTCCCTTCCCATATCTCTTTGGCCCTCTATTCAATCCATCAACATACATCCCTATCCTCCCCCTCATATCAGCAACCATATCCGAAGCATAATGGCATAGTTGTGTGAACTTCAGCCCATACTCTTGTACAGTCATAGAGCCCTGTTTCAAGTTCAAAAACTCCCTCATCTTTGCCTTTCTCCTCTCCCTTGGGAAGAAACATCCCAAGAAAGCTTCCTCAAATAAAGCCCAAGTCATCACGGGGACATTCTCCCCTCTACCCTTCCTCCACTGGTCGTACCATAGTCTAGCCACCCCCTTTAGTTTATAAGTAGCCAGTTCCACTCTATCAGCATCAGCCATATGCATCACTTGGAGCACTTTCTGAAGTTCCTCCACATAGTTCTCAGGATCCTCAGTGGATGCCGACCCTATGAACTTAGGGGATTCATTCTTAAGAATTCCCGGACTCTAAAAGTGCCATGGGTATCCTGTCGGTCCACTCCTTGTCTCGCAGCTGGTGCTGTGACCACCTAGGCTAGAGTTTGGATCGCCTGGCAAAGCTCACATTGGAGACCTCATCTTGCGGGGGCTGCGCAACAGGGACAACTTGATCTACGGGCACCTCATGTCCTTGAGGCTCATGTAGATTGACATTCTGTCGGGTGGGTCGTCCTCTACTTTTGACAGCTTTTGGGAGGCATGATCATAATTCTGCAACGCACAAAGCACGAATTAGAATAGAATTTTCATAGAGTGTTACTCTATAGTGTGATTTAGAACATGCATGAAGGGAAATAATTCCTAATGTCCGTATAGCCTCCTATTATCGAGTGTGGTCGATAATACACCTATTAACAAGACTCTACTAGACATGGCTTCATAGATTCCCTAAGACACTTGAACTTGGGCTCTGATACCAAGTTTGTCATGTCCTGGGAGAAGACCCAAGACGTGGCCGGCACCACTATAACTGTGAAGCCTGGGAGAAGACCCAAGACGTGGCCGGCACCATTAACATCTGGCTATAGTCTGTGAAGCCTCTATCACTATAATATAGTGTCAACAACAGACCCATGACTACCTCAATTAAAATAATAGAGAAGCAACTCGAACTCTAAAGCATGATGAAAAATAATGTAATGAATCCTCTGATGTATAAGAGGCTCATCAATCTGCTGAATGCTCAAAGATCCTCAACGATTCGCCTGCTAATGACCTCTATGTTGAGTATCTACATCATAATACGCTGCATTCCATAATGATACGTCAGTACTTGGAATGTACTGGTATGTAAAATAGCTGAGTGAAATCGAAATAGGTAGAATAATATAGAAATAATGTCAACTCAATATAGAATTCAATCAATATGTCAAATATCTATCTAAGGAAAGAATAAAGAGTAGGTAAGTGACCCATCAACCAATCAACTCATCAATCAAATCACACTCATCTCTGAGGGACTCATCTCAAAGGAACTCAACTCAACTTATCTCATCACATCTCATCTCATCTCATCTCATGGTAGGAACTTTTTGGAAGTTTCTCTTATCCGACAATAATCACTTATGAGCCAGTGATTATACAACGAGCTGCCGTTGTTGCCACAATCATCCCATACTTGCCAGGTAGGGGATGAATCGTATCTACTAGGGACCCCAATTGTCCGTTAAAGTTAAGTCCTCTATTGTTTCAAGGACTCTATCCAGAGGGAACCAC
This sequence comes from Solanum clarkiae, assembly GCA_011800125.2. NCBI lineage: Eukaryota > Viridiplantae > Streptophyta > Magnoliopsida > Solanales > Solanaceae > Solanum > Solanum clarkiae. The sequence continues at coordinate 2,122 of JAABOM020054211.1, read as the reverse complement.
ACTGAGATTTAATGGTTCTAATTCTCATCTACATTTGACTATGTAGTTTGACGAGTGTGAGTTGGATTGACTCTTACTCTTCGGTGCTCGATACTCCTCCCATGATTCAATGCTTATAAAACAATCCATCCAGTTAATACATCTGAATTGACTCGTCTCAACTCAGCCTTATGAAAGCTCTCATCATTCAATCAGTCTCAAAGAGACTCTAATCGTATCATCATTTAATCAGTCTCAAAGAGACTCTAATCATATCATCATTCAATCAGTCTCAAAGAGACTCTAATCATATCATCAATCAACATCCCAATCAATAGATCAAGGATTTGATCAATCATTATGGAAAAATCAAATAGACAAATCATTTAGTTCATTTATGGAAATTCATAGGACTGTCAAGTTCTATCAACTCATCATCATTCTCAGATCACAATCATAATCTTTATCAACATTCTCAATCAAGGCTCTACACTCAATTCCTATCTTCTTTCATGCAATCTTTAAGAAATAATAAGTAGGATTTATGCAATAATTTATGTAAAACATTTAATTCAAGAAATCATGTTTGTCATGATCATCAACATATGAGAATACATGTACCAATTATGAACCTTTCAAGAAAATAATCAAGAATCATGCATGTACACTCAAGAATCTTCAACTCTCATCTAAGATCATCTATGGGGCACATGACAAAATAATGACATGCTTTCGTTTAACCTTACATACCTGAAATGGGGCTCTTCAAATCACCCGTCAAGAATTCTCCTTGAATTATTCTAATTTTACGTTCTTCCTTCTGTTCTCTCAAGCCCCAACTTTTAAGTATTGTGAAGATGGACTTTGTCACGTCATGGGAGGGTACCCTTGGCGTGGATGGAACGCGAAGACTATTGCTAGCCTCCGAGAGAATCATTTAGCCTCATCGTTACATCGTACTTAACAGCGGAAGAAAATAACTCAAATAGATACAATATTATTAATTAAAACTCGCTCAAAGTTTCAAAGGACAAGGTTTTGAAATTTTACAATACTTTTAGCAAATCACTCACTCAATGTCTATGAAGCCTCTACTCAACAATCCAGACGGTGCCATGACAGGCCATAGACACCTCAAATAAAAAATAGCACTCAATAAAAGACAAAAGATAAAAAGGGCTTCTCCGGAATGTAAGGAGAGCTCACCAACTCTGAAGTGCACGGTTTGGATCTCAACGGTGTGTGGGCTGAAGTCCTTCATCTCCAGTATCTACATAATAAAACGATGCTATGCCAAAAGCGTTAGTACGTGAAATGTACGATAAGTCCAACGGCTCAAATAATAATAATAATAATAATAATAATAATAATAATAATAGTAATAATAATAATAATAATAGTAATAAGTTCAAAAATACTCACCTCGACTCCTCAACTCACGCTCAGCTCAGTATAAAACAGTTTAAAATATTTCTTACATTCAAACAATATATATATATGCGCATAGTGAAAGTAAACTCATGTTTGTAAATCTCATGTTCAATCAAAGTTGCTTAGGAGTTTCTTTTAACCGACATACCTACCATCACCATAAGTTGAGTGATGTAAAATGAATCGGCATCGTTGCCACGCCCGTCCTATATGTACCACAGCATAGGACGATCAACTCTCTCTTGGATCCAGGGTAAATGTCCACTTGTGGGACAACTCACTAGAATGATATTGTATGACTATCCTACGCTGGCAACGTAGTTCTGAGGGTTAAAGTAAAAGTGTATTTTCTCCCTGCTCGGTGCTCCATACTCCTTCCAAGACTTTAACATGCTCAAATCATCATGTAACTCAATCCTCAATACTTCATCAATCAACTCATCCTCAACCTCATAGAGTTATCTCAATTCATCTAAAAGATTCATCAATTCATTCAATCATATACAAGTACTCAAATATAGTCAACTCAATAATCATGTAACTTATCTTACTCGACTCAATTCATACGGTCATTTGGACATTTTTAACCGTACTCATCATGTTATGTAAACAAGTTTATAATGTAACACGTTTTCATATTCAACGACTCAAGTATTCTCAATTCGTCATATTAACCTCAACTCAACTTCATATAAACTCATTTCACATAGAA
>JAABOM020054200.1:0-15459 GCA_011800125.2 Solanum clarkiae | reverse complement strand
TGAGGATCTTCTAAAGGTAACCCTATGAACAAACCATGGTTTTGTAGCATTTGGAGCAATCCACTCGATACCGCAAATATAACATCTGCTGATAAAGGTGGCAGTACTATAGCACCTGTAACATCCATGGCCATAGGGTTCAAACGATAATAATTCCATCCATAAGCATTTTTATTGAAGTCCCTAAGCCATGGCCGTTATCCGTTGGTGGTGGATTCTCCTATCTTCCTATACTGTCATCATTCATGTTCGTCTCTTCCTTAACTGCGACATCCTCATTCATTTGAGCCATTTTTCTAAAGAGTCGATGGATCTCCAAATTTATTGGAACTAAGGAATAGCCTTGGATCTTTTTGTTGGGCATACCACCTAATACATCCTGCAATTAAAATGACACAAAAAACAAAAACAAAAGTAAAATATAGGAATCTAGAAATAAACACTTGAACTAACTAATAGTGAAATCAAGTGAGAACCCTCGACAATAGTGCCATAGTTTTTGATAATGTTCATGCTCCAATAAGAAAGGGGGCGCTGTTATCAATTAACCTAACCAAAGGTTAGGTTTGAATCCACAGTGCATACAGGGTTTGACTACAAGAACTCACTATCAACCATTTTGTGTATCTATAACTAAAATCTCTAAATGGGGGGGGGGGTTGTGATTCAAGAATTGAAACAAAAATAAACACCATGATATGATGCGAGAAATCACTCAAAATTTAGTGACAACTTGGAAATTATGTTCCCCATGGTTCATTAACTTGATTACCCTAGACAACATAACAACAATTGAAAATTCTCATGCAAGATGGTAACTTAGGTTCTTCCAGCCCACTTGTGAAGGTGAAGGTCAAATTTCACCATGGCGCTTGATAGGCAACCATGATGTGCTAACAAGCCATTACTTATTTTCCCAGTCAACCTCCTCTTCGTCAAGATTAGTTGATTATATAAGAACACATCAGTCGAATCCTGTCATCTACTTTCCTTTTCCTATTCATCACTACCTTGTTCGGAATCATGATAGTAGGCGGTGTTTGGTGTTGGCAACCACCAAACAACAATCATAATGAAGAGAGATAGACAATACATGCAAATCCCCAATTGTAGAAATGCAATAAACCTAGGCCATCTCAAGTCAACTACCAATGGGTCCCACACCTCCAACTTCTGGGTACTTCGCTGCTTATGGCTAAGGCAAAACAAACAAAAAATGCAAATACAAGACATAGTTGAGAACTTTGCCAAAAGCAATGACGATTCAAGACACCACAAGTTGCAAACCACAAGTTTGAGAGATTGATAAAGAGTACAAAGAAAGATTTGCAATAACCAAAAGTGGGTTTTTCAAGAGGAAACGAAAATCTATTCTAAAACCATAAAATATTCTTGAGAGAATACTCACATTCAATGTTCACAATCTGGGATCCCCCAAATAAAACCCTAACTAAAAGTATTTTTAGTTTTTACAGCTTAACCTTAAAAATTACATAGAAAAGACAACTGGCAGCTAGTATGCCTCAGAGGTACGACTCTTAGGGTGATCTATGAGTCGTAATCGGGGTGTCGTATCATGTTCGTGGAATTTTGGACTCACCTAGTATGACCCACTGGTATGAGTCACTGCTTGGGCTACAACTCGTATACTCGTCGTATTCTAGGCCTTCAATTTTTGGTTCAAAGTTTAGGCTCTCATTTTCCTGCTATGAGTCCACCTATATGAGTCGTAGTGAGACCTACGACTCGTAGGATGGCCTCATAGTGCTAAGCTCCACTTATCAAAATTCGTTGTTTTTATCTCTGCTTTTTTCTATAAGATCATCATACAACTCGTAGCTTGAGCTATGATTCGTCGGTGAGCTCGTATGTGCTGTGCTTCAGCAAAATTTTCAATTTCCCTCGAAAATCAAGCCAACCTACCTTTTTTGCAATAAAAACACAAAAATACTTTAAAACCATAAAAGGTAGCATTAAAACTCACAAAATCCCTTGTGTTCGGAATCAAGTGTGTTGTATTTTGACAGCACATCAGGATACACTAATCTGGACTGACCCATTTACTATCTGAAATGGGGTATATCACCCCAGCATCCAGCCACATGATGATCTCTTTTTTCATCATCTCTTGTATAGGTCGGTTTAGCCTGTGCTGGTGCTCAATGCTAGGCATGCAGTTATCTTTCAATTTGATCTTGTGCGTGCATATATCCCTGGAGGAATCCCAATAATATTTGCAATGGTCTAACCAATAGCTCACTAGAACTTTTGGAGGACCCCAGAAATGCCTCCACCTAGTTTTTCTGGAGATTTGTAGCCGTTATAATAGAAAGAGTGCTCTAAGTTCCCAAAAATACATACCTTAAGTGTTGGGGAAGCTCCTTGAGCTCCATAGTCCGAGGCTCCCCGATGGAAGGTTTAGTTGGCAGTGTAAATCTATTCTTTAAGTCTATTTCTAACTTTCTGGGGACAAATGGTATGGTTCCCCTACCTTTCAATGCATTCACGGTTGCTGCATAATCATTAATACCATACTCTAAGAAGTTCATCAACACCGCCACTAGTGTGTTTACACTCATTATTCCCTCAAGAGGGATTTCAGAAAGGCAGTCCTCTTCCACATCTAAGATAGACATCACAACCACCTCTTTAGGTCTCTTCATTGTAGCACACACATTGAGTATCACCTATTTCATTTAGTGTTCGGTTCAAAAGTTAGCTCCCCCACATCTACCAATGCCCCGCCATTACAAAACAATTGTCTCCCAAGGTTGATCGAAACCTCAAAATTCACCTAACAGTCTAAAATGATAATGTTCACATGAAAGATGAACCTACCCAAATAGACCACCACTTCAGAAAAAATCCCAATGGGCCGCTTCACCGATCTGTCTGCCATGAGACACTACATAGTAGTGGGTGTGGGGGCTCCTAAGCCCTGCTACTTATAAACTGCTAGTGGTATCAAGTTAATTCAGGCAGCTAGATCATATAGTGGTCTTCCAAAGTCAAATGCTCCAATGGTACATGGGATTGTGAAGGCTCCTGGATTTTCCTTTTTTTCAAAGGAGATCTTGTGGCAATGGCACTTTAGTGGTGGAGATTGTTTCCCGGCTCAATCGTGGTTGTCCTCTTTTTAGTCACTAACTCTTTTATGAACTTAGCATAGCCCGTCATCTGCTCAAGTGCCTCTACAAAAGGAATGTTCACTGATATCTCTTTTAACATGGACAAGAACTTCTGAAACTTGCCATCCTCAACCTTCTTCTACATCCTCTATGGAAATGGTGGTAGAGGCTTAGGAATGGCTGATAGAGGTTGAGTCACTGCTAGTGTCACCTTAGGTTCTTTAGGAAAACAAAGCTTTGTTAGTGTTACCTCAGCTTCTTCACTCAAATCATTATCATATACCTCCACGGGGTCAAACATTTTTCCTTTAGCTTCATCCAAAGCTGCACTACTAGGTACAATAGGTTCAGAAAGTACCTTACCGCTCCTCATGGTTACCGCCATGCAATGATCATCATTTTTCTAGTTCTAAATAGTGCCACAGGAAGTGACCCATCTTTTCTCTGATTTATTGATGCTGACAATTACCCTATCTGCTGCTCTAGTTGCATGATCCAGGTGGAATGTGAGTTCACTAGCTGCTGGACATTGGAAATCTCACCTTTTATATCTTGCATCCCTGCCACGGTGGACTCAACTTTGTCAAGAACCTTTTCGATAATCTCTTCTAATTTTGAGTTTCCACTACTATCGTTCTGACGCTCATGGTTCCTATAGCTATCTCTATTCTATCAGTATCCTTGATAGTTCTGATCATGACCATAGATCTGACCTTGGTTACCAACATTGAATGGCCGGTAACCCCCTAGTTGCCTAAGAAGTTCACCTCTTCAACATAATTATAACCTTGATCATCATACCTGGGCATTGTGTCTACAGTTTTTACTTTTTCTACGACTCCATCTAAGAACCGTTTTGCCAGCAAGTCTAGTTGTGTCTTCATATAGGCCATGTATTGATCTCCTTCCTCCTTCTTCCATCGTTGTTCCGCAGTCATCTCAAAGACGAGTCCCAAAAAATCTCCATCTCTAGTGTACTATGCCATGCTATTTTTGGCTACCTTATCTAACATAACCACTACATATGGGAAAGTCCTAGACATGTATGATCACCCATAAGCAGCGTCAATGATTGGCTTTTTCACAAAGTTGCAAGACCTGTAGAAAATTGCCTTCAAGTTTTCATCTGTGATATGATGATCTGGGAAATGCTTAAGCTTTTGCCTCAATCTCTACCATGTCTCATGTAGTTCTTCATTTGGCAGTTGCTTAAGAGACCTAATATCATCTATGATTTTTATCTGTCTTGATGTGGGCAAGAACCTTTCCAAGAATGCCTCCTTTATCTCTTCCTATGTGTGGATTGAATCATGTGAAATCTCACTCAATCACTTAGTTGCCGCACCAGAAAGAGACAATGGGAATAACCGCATCCTAATTGTCTGCAGACTGACCCGTGGATTCTCATATGATTGACATATTGCTAAAAAGTTCAGGACATGCTAATTTGCATCCTCAGTTGCTACTTTACCGAACAACCCTTTCATCTATAGCATCTGCAACATTGTACTAGTGATAGTAAACTTAAAACCCATGGGTAATAGGGGAAGTACAATTTCCCTATTGGTTCCAGCACTCTCATCATCATCATTCTCTACTTGGGGCTATTAACATCCTTGGGCTCTTACACCGGGTACCAATACCTTTCTAATTGGTGATTCTAGTGGCACCTGATTGACAGAATCACCATCATCACCTAGACCGACATGTCCCACACCTACCACACCTACAACATTCACAACCAACTCTCTCTATCTAGCCGCTTCACATTCTTGGGCATTAACTTTTCGGATTGATTTAGTAAGCTCAGGGTCGTAGGAAACAAGTGCTTCACCCTTGCTTCAGGTGTTTGGCATGCAACGCTAGCTCCCTGCCAAGAATAAAAAATAAGAAAAAATAATATTAGGGACTAGTATTACAAACTGAAAATTGTAATTATTAAACTATTACTTCGCTATATTCCCTGGCAATGACACCGAAATTTGATACGCCCAAAACACTCCAAAAGGAATAGTAAAGGGGTCGTTGATCAAATATAGAACACAACCAGAGTTGAGATCGATCCAACAGGAAGAATGTGTGAGAACATATCTATTACCACTATTTTCAGATGTAATATCTATTCCCGAAACAAAAGTGCATAAAGCAAATAGGGGGATTTTGATTTTTATAAACTCTTACTAAAATAAATTAACAAACGATTAAAAAGACAAATAGATTTTAGACAATTTAAGCAAAGCTAGGATTGTGTTTCCCAAGATATCTAATGCTATAGTTGAATCTAGTGATAAACTCGTTCATGATTACGTCTACAAGATCTAACAAGTTATGTAATACCTAATTCCTTTCGATTCTTCTTAGATGCATATTGCTCATCACCTAGAAGTCTCAAAACATATACTTACTAACCTTGTGGTCAATTCAGTAATACTCTCACCTTACGGTGTCTAGTACTTAGACTAGGTTAAAAACCTCGATTTTCCATCGTACAACTGGTTTCCAAATCAAAACATCCCTTTCAGGAATGTAATGAATACAGGCTTACCCTAATACCTCGACTTATTATGGAAGAAATTATAAAGAATATCACTATGATCTACACGGTAATCAATCCCAGGACTTACCCCATATTCTCCTCTTATTGATTTGTCATAGTTCCCACAACACTAGTTGTGGGTTTAGCCTATTATATGTAGGAAAAAGAGCCCAAAGTGATACAAAGAATTCATAATAAAGAACTTACTATTGAAGAATCAATGAATCAATGGGTCACAATCTAGAATAAGATAAGCGAAATCCGAAAGTTTGATGAAATTACAATTAAAATAGAGTTCTCTCATGTTTTCTATCTCCATGTCCAAAACTAACTAAAAATGAAATAAAAATAGTATTTGTATACAATGAAAACATAATCTGATTTAAAATAGGTAAATTGACTTTGACATGGCAAGAGACACTACATGGACCATTTACCGATCATTGTTGTAACATTTAGCCTTCAAACACCTTCCATCCACTGTGCCGCTTCACGTGCCAGTACACAGCCTGTGTATGAGTCAATAATCCGTGAAATGGACCGTCTGACATGACTTAATCATTTTTTCTCTCATGCCTCCACGTCAAGGAATGTGGTTTGTCACATGGCCCATGACAAGCTCTATTTGACCCCACTTAATTCATTTTTCTTATTTTTCAACAGTGATAGCCATTCACGTCACTTTGACAAGCCAACACACGACTCGTCTCACTTCCCATGGTCCGTGAAATGTACGGTGGGACATGAAATAGTCTGCCGCGCCTCTCTTTAGCTCCTAGTAACTTCCATTAGACAACAAGTGTGAAACGACCCCAAAAAGTGCCCGAAAAGATGCCTCAGAATATGCAGAATTTTAAATTCCATATATATCCAAACCCATTCGCTATTTTGAAAATCCAGTTTCATATTCTTGTTCAGGGGGCCTAAATTAGGAGAGCGAGGGTCTAACCCAAGTTAAGAGCAAAACATTAGCAATTGTAGTGGGGTTTTCGCGTTGCCCTAGCGATGCACCCAGTTCATTTTGGGGATTTATTTTTAGTTCGTTCCAAGACATCTAAGTCTTGGGCCTATGTGTTCCCAAATATGTTTTTACTTATACTTAGCCAAATTTCACCCTCATATCATCCTAAACATTTTCCAATACACATTTAATCACTTAGTCATTTTTTTACTCCTCAAACTCAAGTCCCAAACCCTCATCCCAAGCTAAGGTTCTCCTTCAAGGTTCTTCTTCAAACTTCAAGTCTCCATCTACAATCTACATGAAGTTAATATCTAAACCAAGGTATGTGGGTTTCTATCATGGGTTCCTTTCACCCATGATACCCAAGCCTCATTTTCGCAAATTGCATAATTTAAAGATGAATTACAAATGCATGTTGATTATTATGAAATTCACTACACTATGTTAATGTTATGTAAAGTTGTGACCATTTTGCTATGTTTCGAGCTATAAATATTTGGTCTATTGTAAGAATTGAGAAAGGTTTTTGATGTATATTTCTTAAGGGTGTTGTACGGTGTTTAATGATGGTCTTATACTGGATTTTCATGCATGATTTCATCTCTAAATTGCATGGTTCTATACTACTATTACACACCCTCGAATTGTTTGATAAATGTTCGGATGTGGTTTCTTGAGGAGTTGAATACCAAAAGCATGACATAAGATATGATTAACCATATGATGATGAAATGAGCTTATGTATATGATATATTCTATATAAAGTGTTACATTAGACCACGCTCTATACGGGTGACCTAGTTGAGGGGTCTACATCGCAACCACTAGGGTGATGGGTGCTATAATCACTAACGATGATGAGAGGTTTTTATGTCACATGCTAGGGTGATGGGTGCTATCATTCCTAACCTTGATGAGGAGTTTGTACTTCACAAACTAGGGTGATGAGTGTTGTCATCACTAACCTTGATGAGGGTTTGTAGACTAGGGTGATGGGTTTTATCATCATTAACCTACCAAGGGATTTGTACTTTGGAAATCTAGCTTGGTCTCTTCTTCACATATGATATCCTTTATGAGCATGAGTTACTTAAGCATGTTTTACTTAAATATTGAACATACATGCCATGTTGTCATATTATGCCTATTATTTAATATTATGTATTTTGATTATGACGTCTATTTCTTGTTACATTGCATCCTACATACTCAATATATTCAAATGTAATAATGTATACTCTTACATACAAGATATCACCATGTACAAACTGGAGCCCAAGCTGGTCATCCCCTCCCCGTGGCTAGTTTGGTGTTATTCAAGCTAGTTGGTGAGTCCACCACTTTGGGGACCTTAGTCTAAACTCTCTCTTGTTATGTATTGAGACACTCTTCTTTATGTTTTTATTTGACTATGATGGTAAGGTCGGTTGCTTTGTCTTGGCCATCGCTCTTATCTTTGTAGCAGAGGTAGTTGTTGAACATGTTATGCATTTATGAAATGATCTTAAATCTTGTATCTTGATTATGATATTGTGAAGGTTTTTCCCTTAGCGTATTTCCCTATTCTTGTTCCTTGATGTTTTATATGCTTCCGTGACCAATGATGTGTAATGAGAAGTTAAGAGGCTTGTTTGGGGTTCCTTCAGGTTCCCCATTCGCCGTGACACGTGTATGACCTAGGCTTGGGTGATGAAAAACATGGTATCAGAGTGCTAGGTTGATAGATCCTATGATTCCAACCCACCTTTTCGATCAAAGTCCTATTCATGGTTGTAAAGCACTCTATGACTATGAGTAGAAGGCTATAAAATGTTTTAGAAATTGTTTCCCTTGATCATGTTCTACATTGTGCTATAGAGTTATAATGAGCTCCAGGATGCTTTCACTATGCTTGCCCAAGTTGTGGCCAACCAAATCAATCAAGGGGCCCAAGCCTCTCATGCTACTACCTTGAGAGCTAGGTTAAGGGAATTCATGAGTATGAATACTCTAGTTTTCTATGGATCAAAGGTGGATGAAGATCCACAAGAGTTCATTGATGAGGTGTACAAAATCTTGAGTATCATGGGTGTTGGGCCGAATGAAAAGGCGGAGTTGGTAGCGTACCAAATCAAAGGGGTATCTCAAATATGTTATGACCAATGGAAGGGTGAGAAGGGGGTTGGTAATGTGGTGCTTTGGGAGGAGTTCAAATTGGCTTTCGTTAACCCATTTTTCCCGTTTAAGCTTTAGGGAAGAAAATTTGGTGGAGTTTATGAACTTTAAACGAGGTGCTATGAGTGTTAGGCAGTATGCCCTCAAGTTTAATCAACTATCAAAGTATGCTCATCATTTGGTGGCCGACCCTATATCCAGGATGAATAAGTTTGTTATGGGGGCCTCCGACTTGGTAAGTGAAAAATGCTGGTCGGCCATACTAATTAGTGACATGGACTTGTCTAAGTTGATGACCTATGCCGAGCAAATGGAGGAGGAGAATTCGAGGAAAAGAAGGGAGCATGAGGCTAAGAGGGGCTCGTCTTGGGGGTATGTTCCAAAGGGGCGGCTGGCTCCATGAAGACCAAGGGTCTCATCATTCTACTAATAGGGAGATTGCCAAAAACCTCCCCAGGCCTCAAGGTGTTACTTTGTGGCTCCCATTGATATGTGTCCTAAATAAGGAGAGGGTCATAAGGGCACATGTTGAAGGGTTCTAATGCTTTCTATGAATATGGAGAGCTTGGTCAAAAGAAGCTAGATTGTCAAAGAAAATGTGGCAAGGGCTGAGGTGCAAATGCAATTCCATTGGGTAAAGATGGTCCTCAAGGTGGCGACCTAAGGAACATTTGATTTTATGCTCTACATGGAAGGCAAGGGGTCGGTGAGGACCTCGATATTATTATCGGTATGTTAAAAGTCTTTGACTTTGATGTGTATGCTTTGATTGATCCGGGTGTCACTCTTTCCTTTGTTACCCCTCTTGTTGCTAAAATGTTCCATGTTGTCCTTGAGTTGATGCATGAGTCATATGAAGTGTCTACTCCTATTGGTGCCTCTATTGTTGCTAGGAATGTTTATTAAACTGTGCACCACAGATAAGGTTTTGCATGAGTTGTCGCCTTGTGATTTTGTTGCATTAGACATGGTAGATTTTGATATCATTCTTGGGATGGGTTAGTTGCATGGTTACTATGCTTCTATTGATTGAAGAACCTGTAGGCTAAAGTTACAATATCCTAATGAACCCATCCTTGAGTGGGAAAGTCAAGATGTGGTGGTCACTGGGTAGCTTCATTTCATGCATTAAAGCCCATAAGTTGATTTCAAAGGGGTGTTTGTATCATCTTGTGAGGGTTAAAGATGTGGAGTCCAAAGTCCTTTCCATTGAGTCGGTCCCTGTTGTAAACGAGTTCCTTGATGTCTTTCCAAATGACCTTCCCGGTGTGCCTCCCGAAAGGGAGATAGGGTTTGCCCTAGATCTTCTTCTCGATAGTCAAACTATCTCCATTCCCCCTTACCGTATGTCCTGACAGAGTTGAAAGAGATAAAGGAGAAATTTAAAGATTTGTTGGAAATGGGATTTATTAGACCTAGTCAATGATCTTGGGGTGCTTTGGTGTTGTTTGTGAAAATGAAGGATGGGTCACTGAGAATCTGTATTGACTACTGGCAACTAAATAAAGTCACTATAAGGAATAGATATCCTCTTCAAAGAACTGATGATTTGTTTGACCAGTTTAAAGGGGCTAGCTTCTTCTCTAAGATTGATCTTCGGTCCGAGTACCATCAAGTGAGGGTGAGGGAGTGTGATATTTCAAAAATGGCCCTCTAGACTAGACATTAACATTATGAGTTTGTTGTGATGTCGTGTGGGTTGACTAATACACCGACTATCTTCATTGACTTAATTAATAGGGTCTTCAAACAATACCTTGATTCCTTTATTATGGTTTTCATTGATGATATTTTGATCTATTCACATAGTAGGAAGGAGAATATGGGGCATTTAAAGATTGTGTTGCAAAGATTGAAGGAAGAGAAATCGTATGCCAAATAGGATAAGTGTGAATTTTAGTTGCATTCTTGGGTCATGTGGTGTCGGGGGATAGTTGTCTCGTCCCAAGCCTAGGGCGCAGATATGACCGGCGAATGGGGAACCCAAAGGGACCTCAAACAACCCTCATAGCATATCATTACACATCCTTGGTCGTGGAATAAATATTAAACATCATGAGAAAACATGAACAAGGGGAAATGGGACTAAGGGAGAAGGAGGATGTAATACTTAAACAACATAGAGGAGTCAAAGCTAATATATAAATTCTCAACATGTCCAACAAACACCTCTAAATACATAGATAGAGTGAGGGCTAAGAAAAAGTAATCGGGCTCAGCCTCATAGTCAAATAGAATATAAGATAGTGTATCAATACATAGATAAGAGGAAAACAGAAATCAAAGTCCCTGGAATGGAGGACTCATCAAGAAGCTTTGAATAACACAACCTACCCACGTGGAAGAGGATGATCAACTTGGGCACTGGTTCCTACATGGTAATATCATGTAGGAAAAAGTATGTCTTAGTACGTTTGAATGTACTAAGTATGTGGGATGCAATGAAACAAGAGACAAGATTCATAATGAACATGCATAACGATAGGCAATAGGCATAATATAGCAATATGTCCAGTATGATCAATGCATATGTAAATCATGCTTAGGTAAATCATGCTCATATAGAATATCATATGTGAAGATGAGACCAAGCTAGCAATCCAAGGTATGAACCCCTTGGTAGGTTGGTGATGTTTCCACCCCATCACTTAGGTGGAGATGAGTTTAAACCCTCATTCAAGGTTAATGACGATACCACCCGATCACTCTGGTGGAGATGAGTTTAAACACTCATTCTAGGTAAGTGACGATGCCACCCCATCAACTTGATGGAGATGAGTTTTAACCCTCATTCTATGTTATCCGGGCTCTTGTCCCCCAAGATTAGGCATGGTCTATGCAACACTTTATATAGGACTCATCATAGCTCTAATGCAATATCTTATGCAGGAATAATCATGCACATAAGCTCATTTCATCATCATAACATCATTCATATCATATCTCATGCTTTAGACCTTCAATTCGTCAAGAAAACATAACTGGGCATTTTATGAAATACCTTGGGGGTGTGTAATGGGGGTAAAAGAGCATGTAATTTGGAGATGAAATCATGCAAGAAGATCAGTGCTAGGACCCCTAATCAACACTTTGCGACACCCCCAAGACGTTCATATCAAAACCCATCATCAAAACCACCATTAGATCCAAGATTTAAAGTTGAAAACATGCTTAAACAACCACACATTCATGTATTAAAATTATTGTGTAGTAAATTTCTCAAAATTTAAGACACACATGTAAAATCAACTTTAAATCGTGCATTATTAAGTAAAAGATGGTTTAGGTACCATGGGTGGAAGGACCCAACAGTTCAACACCACACACCTTATCTTTTGTGAAGTTCTTGAAGAAGACGTTAATGGTGATTTGAAGCGTGAGTGAGATCCTTGAAGAAATCCTTGAGATTGGACTTGAGTTTGGGACTTTAATTTAGGGTTAGAAATGAGTCTAAGTGTTTGGGAAATATTGGGGAATGTTTTTGTGTGATATGAGAGTGAAATAAGCCTAAGTATAGGTGAAAATACATTTGGAAAAACTTAGGTCCAACACTTAGAAAAATCTGGGTGAAGTAGAAAAAGACAATGCAGGAAAAACGCCTGTCTACGTTACAGAGAGGTCGCGGATCGCTTATGGAAATTACACCTAGTGCAAATTTCATAATTCGATTCCATTGCTGTAAATTTGAGGTTAGACCCTTGTCACCCTAATTTTGACCACCTAAACAAGAATATGAAGTCGTATTTTCAAAATTCCAAATGGATTTTTAGATATACGGGAAACAAGATTCTGGGCACTTTCGAGGCACGTTTTTGAGAACTTTTTGGGGTCGTTTCAATATCTCCCCTTTGGGAAAATTCTTCCCTGAATGTAGAGGATATGTACAAGACAAGAATAATCATGAACAAATTAGCCACAAAATGAATGCAACATTACATTTAAAACATGACTTTCAAAATCCCATTATAAATGTGAAATCATCATAAATTGCCAACTTAAACATGAATGCACATGAATGAAATAGGGATGAAATGTAATATTTGAAGTAATAGAGGGGATGTAGAATTAGTACCTTAGGCTTGAGTGGAGTGGAAGAGATAAGGGTGTCGCTTTTGCATGTCCGCTTCGGCCTCCCAAGTAGCACTCTTGACTTGATGGTACCTCTAGAGGACCTTATCGGATGCCACTAGGGTTGGCAGATAGGGCGGGGTGGGGCAGGGGGCAGGTTATATCCTTACTGGAGCAGGGTAGGGAGAGGATTAAATAGGGAAGGTTAGGTTAGGGTGGATGAAATATTATTTTTAAAATATTGTAATATGCTAGCGTAGGGTAGGCAGGCCTAAATTACAAATTGATCAGATTAAAATAAATTGACCCATTTGCCATCTAATGTATAGCATCATTGAAGTCACTTTACTGAAGTATGCTCTCAAATTTTCATAGCTCTTATTGGAAACAATCTCCAATCTCCAATCTTTAATCTTGTTTTGATTTCATGGCAACAGATGCTTGATTGTTCATCTCTTAAACAATCTTATGTTCCATTTTTAGGTACTATTTCTTTTATTATTTGGGATTTGTGTATCTGTATTTTGTGTGTTGGATTTGAAGTGCTTTTTCGATTATTTGAATGCACTGGTCTGGGAGGAAGTGTGAAAACGAGAATAACTGCATTCCATCTTTAATAGTTTGTAAATTTGGTCAATTTATATGTGAAAATAAACAATGAATTTTAGTAAACACGTGCCATCAAATAGGCAGAACTGACCCAAAAAAATGTCAAAGAATTTTTGTCTACTTTCAAGTTATAGCTCACCCACAATTCTCAGCGTGTCGGTATCTCCTAGTACTGCTTTTCTTTTAACTCAAAATTTATAGTACTCTTTGTTATAACCATTTACTTTATGTTTAGTGGTCCAAATGGCTTTAAATTTGCTCTACTCTGCTTTGGCCTTAGTATTCTTTTTGTTTTTAGAAGAGCTTTGTTCTACATTGAGTCAATTAGTGGGGTTGTTTTTGGTTCAAGATTGGTAGCTAAAGAGAACCAAGCATGGTTTTTTGATAATCTTGAACCAAGCATGGTTTCAAGATTGGTAGCTAAAGAGTACATGAATGAAATGAACTCAAGGAGGGCCACAGAAAACTCCTATTTAAGGCTAAAATATTTGCAGTGCACTAAGTTAGATTCTCTTGCTTTGACTGGTGTATTATGTTTCCACTGCTGCATTCACTCTAATAATTGCTCAATCTAACCTTTTTTCGTATTTTGTAAGAGGTATTCATGACATCTCAAAATGATGAGAATCTTCCTGCTTCATCTTCTAATACTATTTCCTTAGAGGCTGAGAGCCTAAGGCCTTCACAAACTGATCAAGCATGGAAGGATTTCAAATTGGTGTATATTGATGATGTTCTATGTGGTCAGTGTAAGTATTGAAATGCTCGATATAAAAATGCTAAAAACTGTAGGACGAAGTCTATGTGTGATGATTTACCTAAGTATCCCAATAAATCAATATGCGAGGGTGATACAGGAGGTGATGATGGATGATACTATTTTGATCAAGATGTTTCACGTAAACAACTTGTATATGTCATTATCTTACACTAGTATCCACTCTCTATAGTTGATCATGTGGGGTTTAGAAACTTTGTTGCGAGTCTTCAATGTATGTTCAACATGGTTTCAAGAAATACGATAGAAAACGACATAATGAAAATTTTTGACAAATTGAAATAAAAAATTTCTAATTTATTGGACAAATTCACGAGTAGAATTGCAATAAAACCGATATGTGGACTTTAAATAGCAACGAAAAAGGATTCATGGCTATTATTGGACATTTTATAGATGATTCATGGAGTCTTCAAAAGTCATATTTTTATATTTGTTTATGTTCTTGCACCACATGATAAAGATGCTTTATGTGGTGGTTTGGTTAATTGTTTGTTATATTGGAATCTTGAATGAAGAGTATCAACTATCACACTTGATAATTCTAGTACTAACAATGCTATGATGAGAAACTTAATAAAAATAATTTGTTATTAGCTGGCCGAGTATTTCATGTATGTTGTGCCGCACATATCTTAAATTTTATTGTGCAAGAAGGGTTAAAGGTGATAGGAGATAGTATTGGAAAAGTACGTGATAGTGTCTTATATTGAATTTGATGAGTAGGAAGAATTGAGAGATTTGAAGAAGCGACACGTCTGCTACATTGTTCTTGTAAGAAGAATTTGTAGTATGATTGTCCTACTCATTGGAACTCAACATATTTAATGTTGAGAACATCGTTGGAATACAAAGTATTTAAGAAGTTGAGTCTAACCGACTCAAATTATAAGTCGTATCAAACTGAAGATTAATGGAGTGATGCAGAAATTGTCTGTCGTAAGTTCAAACTCTTTTACCATATCACCGAACAATTTTCAAGAACTCAATATCCTTCTTCTAGTCAGTACTTACAAGAGTTTGTGAAATTAAGATGGAGTTGAAAGACTGGGTGAACAACTTTAATCCTTTGATTAGCTCTATGGCATCTGCGATGTTATTGAAATTTCAAAAATATTAGGATGATGTGCATGTTGTGATGGGTGTATCTACAATCTTTGATCCAAGATATAAGATGAAGTTGGTAGAGTTCTTTCTTCTACAAATTTATGGTGAACATGCT
>JAABOM020054140.1:0-15467 GCA_011800125.2 Solanum clarkiae | reverse complement strand
TGGCACATAAAGGCACTTACCAACTCTGACATAACTATTAACTGTGTCTCTATCCTTTGACATGTTCATATGATTCCGTACATGGTCACTTTCGAATCTGGTCACATACATGAATACCAAGATACATGTATTCCTTTTTGCCTAAAAAAGTTCACGAGGTGTTCCATTTCATATGCATTTTATTATTTATGTAGAGTGCTCTTTTTCCATTGTTATATTGTCCTATATAGTTATCTACATGTCACATGTTACATATATAGTCTTACAACTCCAATATTATGGCCACCAAAAGAATCATCTCAAAGGTAATTAAAAGATAAAGTATACAATTTTGATGGGTGGTAGCCCGAGGGGGTTCATTGCGAACCTAGCATAGGAACGATCCCGATACAGTTTACGGGTGGTAGCTCGAGGGAGTTCATTGAGAACCTAGCATAAGGACGATCCCGATTCAGTTTCACCACTGATCAGTTGGTCATTTGTTACAGCTGTGCACAAATTTTACAGTACAGATTTTACAGTAAAGGTAAAGTGATTTAAAGGACATAAAGTACCTGATTCCACAAGATAACTAAGGGTGGTCCCTGATCTTCTACAGATGCATGGTTTCATTTGAGTTGTTATGTTATATACAGTATATACTGCCTTACATACTCAGTACATTATCCCATACTGACGTCCCTTACGGGGGACCTGCATTTCATGCTGCAGGTACAGGCGCTAATAGATCTCCCCAGTAGGAGTACAGGACATTCAGCTACTATCATCAAGCTCCAGGCAGCTTCGGGGCTTTGTACATATCTAGGGCTTACATGTTTTTATTGCATAGTTTGTTGAGGCAGGGCCTGACCCAACCCTTATCAGATGTTTTTCTCTATTTAGAGGCTTTGTAGACCATGTAAAGCACAGTGAAGTCATGTCTCGCACTTTAGACAGCATGGCCCCAACGGCCTAGCCATATGCATTTCCTTTTGGATTGTTATCACTATTTATCTTCTTAAAGGCATGTCAAACGTAGAAACCCCTTATAATATATATAGAACGCATATAGTTACCGGTTGGTTCTCCCGAGCCTTATCGGCAATGAGTGCCGGTCCGCCCTATGGGACTATGGGGCATGACAAATCCTAAACTAGTTGATTATAAGTATAATTTAAGTCCTAAACGCAGAAAAAACACTTTCATTCTTTCAAAGAAACCCTCCCGAGAATATTCAAGCGTAAAGAAAAATCAAGAACATAGTAGGGCTCAAGAATCTTCCCAACACTTCAAGAATTCTCTTCCCAAGTATGTAAGGTCTACAAAAATCTTTATATATTATTTTTCCATTACATAATAACTATCTTCTCCAGATATCAAGTTAGTAGTTTACAACAAGATTTCTTTATTTTGAGCAAATTTCTTGTTTATGCTATTTTTGGAGAAAAGTATTAGAATAATTAAATGCTTCTATTTCATTGGAGTCTTGAGTTGAGATGCTATGTTTAAGTGTTAGATTAGTCAAGCCCTTAAATTTGTATAGAAATCTATGAAGATTGACACCTTACTTTAAACTCCAGAAAAAAGTATTTTTATGAGTGTTTTATGAATAGAGGAGCCAGAAGCCTATGATTTCAGGCTTTTTAAGCTAAGTTTTAAGATGTATTGAAAGCTTTGTACTTGAAATATAGTTGAGTAATAAAGTTATGTTTTGAGACACTTGTAACAATAGTATTTTCAGATAAAGAAATATTTAAGACAAGTCGAGAAAAGTTTAAGAAAAGTTAAAGATAGGCTAAGTCCCTAAAAGATCAGATTTTGAGAATTCATATTCTTTAAAGTTATGAGCTATATAAAAATTATTTTTGGGAGTAGTATTGAGCACTGATATAACTGAGAGTAGAATTAATTACTTGAACTCATAAACTATGTAGCCAGCATAAGATAGAATTATACCAAGGTACATTCCTCATTGGCCACTGAGATGACCCAGTTTTGGAATTGATCCACTCCCCTATTTCTTCATCCCCTCCCCCGGGAAAGTACAGGATGGATCTGGCAACATGGACAAGACATTATATCATCACGAATCTCATAGTGATGGTTGTCGGTTAGAGAAACTACCCAAGAAGTAAAGATTGTTATTCTACATATTAAGATTTAGTATTTCTTTATTAAAGTATTTCTTTATTTATGTTGCATATTTGATTGAGTTGAGCCAATTACAGAGCCAGGTTTTTGAGTACCATATTTTATCTATACTTAGCTATGCTCACTAATGTGTTAGTATAAGTGTTTCTTTTATGTTGAATTGCCGTTTTGACAAGTTTAAGAATATATGTATATATTTCATATGCATGATATATTTTTGTTAGTTAAGCTATCTCCAGGTGCAGTTTTAAAGATAAGTATTTTATCTTTATTAATTTTTGGCCATCTTATATACCGTACATTCCACGTACTGACGCCTTTGGCATTGCATCGTATCATGATGCAGATGTAGGTGTTTATGTTAGCATATGCTCAGTAGGATAGTCCCATTAGCGGTCGGTAAGGCCTCTTAGCATCCAGAGAAGCTCGGGAGTCTTCATCTATTTGTATTTATTTTTTTAGTTGAGGTACCTATGAGCCTATTTCGGTGCCTTATTCAGAGTCAGTACTTTAAAGGCTTCGTAGACTAGAAAGATATTGTATCAAGTTATTTCTTTGAAATTGTTTTAAAAGATTTTGAGTTAAGTTGTATACTTTACCATTTTATTTTTAAGTTCATAAACTTTGAGCCTATTCTAGTTCATTTTGGTATTATTGTCTTCCATTGTGTAAGTTAGCCAGGCCAAGTGGTTCACTTGAGACCAGAAATGGTTTCTGAGTGCTGGCCACGTCTAGGGTGTAGGCTCGGGGTGTGATAAACTTGGTATCAGAGTCAGAGTTCAAATGTCCTAGGGTGTCTATGAAGCCAAGTCTGTAGGGACTTATTTATGGTTGTAAGGGCCCTACTTCTATAAATGAGGGACTATTGACATCTAAGAAAAGTCTCCCTTCTTTCATACTCTAGATCATGCAATAAAGTTACTTTCTAAGAAACTTTTCTAT
The DNA here is from genome assembly GCA_011800125.2 of Solanum clarkiae. NCBI lineage: Eukaryota > Viridiplantae > Streptophyta > Magnoliopsida > Solanales > Solanaceae > Solanum > Solanum clarkiae. The sequence goes on along the minus strand of JAABOM020054140.1, from coordinate 12,395 downwards.
ATTCGTGAGGTTTCCAGATTCATTCGACTACCTCACATAATTAAGGTGGTTGCAACAAAAATTCCAGATCCCTATTGTTGAGTTACCTTCAGATAAAGTGTTCAGAAAGCAAAGAGACTACACTAGGATTGAGATGAGCCAACTAGTGTGCTTGAGTTATTGATCCATAATATTGCACTCTTATTCATATGAATCGTGCGTTTAGTTAGAGCAAGATATGATGTATTCCCAGACTATGTTTCCTAAATCGTTCTGCATGTTGTTCTTGAGAGAAAAGTTAAGTTATTCCTCTAATGCTTAGTAGTGTCCCCTCCCTTTGAGAGGAAATGATGGAAGACGCTTTTGGACTATGTGACAGAATGTTCCTAGAGCTATAAAGATGTAGCAATCATGAAATCTGAGAATAGAAATTTCTTGAAGTTGGTAGCTAAGAGTCATGTGGTGAAAATTTAGGACCCTTTTAAGTGTGGTTAAAGGATAGTAAATAGCCCCTGGCTTCCATGATAAGGTAGAAGAAGAGTTATTAGTTAGTATAAGAGGGTGCACACTCGAACATGAAAGGAGTTGAGGTTGAAGTAGCATTGTGTTAGTAATGGTAAGTATATGTGCCGAGTATAAGAACATAGAGCATAAGTTAGTAGATCTAAGCTTGGCTCATGATTGTGAAAAAGAGAGCCATCTGACATTTATAGTGTTATGAGCTTAGCTAGGTAAGAGGGTGTAATGGGTGAGTGGATATTATCTAACTCACGAAAAGGAGTGTGATGATAGGTTATCCCTAGACATACCATGAGCTTGAGAATTAATTCTTATCATGAGGTCTGGTGATCTAACCATTCTTGACCTTATCTAGTCGTTTAAAGTTACTAAAGTATATATGTATATAGGAAGTGTGAATGCACGTGTTTAGTATTAAACCTTAAGCTTGAACCTTAAGTGAGTATCATGTAAAGAGGGGACAGTTTGATGAGAGTGACACCATTAGTTGGAGGTTTGGTCCAGTAAACTTGACACAACATAAGAGAAATTAAGCTATTGACTTGACAGAAGTATGATGTTACGAGAACATTATTTGTGACCCTTAAATGAATATAGTGAATTGAGGCTAAGTTGTTAGATAAGAAGAGAGCCTAGGCTAGTGTATAGGCATGAGATCTGTTGACTAAGCATTTTCTATAAGGTCTTAGTGGGTTCGGGTTTCTAGAATGTTACCTAATAGTTATGAGTAGGTGTGATATGACAGGAGAGTGTAATACCCATGTTAGTACTAGACCTTAAGCTTAAATTTTGAGAAGTCATGTGAAAAGGAAGATAACGTTGTAATAATGATAGTCTATATTGGGCAATTACTCTAAGAGACTATCCATGGTGTATGTTTGGGATTAACATGTTGACTTTTAAGGAATGTTATGTATGAGTGTGGTGTAGGTGACCCTTTGGTAGGGATGGTGGATTGAGGATAGCTCATTGGATAGCAACAGGCTTAAGATGTGGAGCCATGATAGGGTACAACTGTAGGAGGCTCCAACTTATGACTGCTACAAGAATTTAGATAATATATTTGCATTGTCAAGGTGGAGTAGGCTAATGTAGACCTTCTATACTACCCTTAAGAGTTGAGCCCAAGGAGGATAGTCATAGATAATGAGGAGATCTCTGTTATAGTCAAGGATTTCTTCAGTCCAATGTAAGTGAACATAGAAGATGAGTGTTAGCAGACTAAAAAGGATGATATTAGATCATGTGCTATGAAGTAGCTGTCATGCCAATGAGAGTAGCAAGTAAGTAAAGATTCCTATAAATATAGAAGAAGGTTAGAAGTTGGTACTTTGGAAGAATGTTTTAGTAGTAGGTTCACATTTTTGAGTAGTATGTAACAGGAGGATATAAGCACTTGGTACATAGTGGAGCTCCAATTGTCTAGGGGTTGTACTTACAACATAGTGAAGAGAATTAGTCCACAAACTTAGAGAGGTGACATTTGAACTAAGGGGGAAATGTTTAGATAACGAGCCAAAGTAGACCTTGAGCTTTGATAGTGATAAGTTGATCAGAACGGGGCGTCAATGCTTTCCTATCTCATATTCCTTGTACTTCATCCTGATGATTCTTTATTCTTATCTTATGCAATGGCACTATACCTATGACCCAGACTCATTCACCTATATAGATACGTGTTTATGTTCATCTTTTAAAGTGAGAAGTGATAATTTCATTTAACAATTCTGATCTTATCTCATGAACTAATAGTTTCCAGCCTTTTCGTTATCCAAGGCAAGACTTGAGCTTTCAGGCATATACAGTTCCCTAAACTTATGATGAGCCCCTAGTCGCATCATATCATGTTGCGAATTTCCTCACATCAGATTTCCTGAAGGAATTATGCTTACGGTATTGTACTTTAAGCCCTCCTAATAATTCTTTCATTGGTATTGATAGTGATGATGATAGTTGATGAGTTGTGTATGACGGAAGGGAATGAGCGATGATTGTGGTATGCTTATTCCATTTAAGGGTATAGAAAGAGGTGAGACCTAGTTGTATGTAACAATCAGGTAAGGGTAGATTGGCATGCCTCCTAATAGGAGTTAATGAGATTATAAGTGTAGAGGTGATATCATAAGTTTAGCAATTTCTAAGAAATATCGACCTCTGTGAAGATATAAAGTGATTAGGATGATAAGCTCGAAGGTGTAATCGTCCTTAAGTGAGGAATAAATGTTTGGGAATGGTATTCTTTATAAGCAAACATCCAGGAAAGTGCAGCACATAGTCCTTATGGATTAGATTGGAATGAGAGTGATTAACTTAGGGGTAGCACTTTATGACCTTGAGTTAGGCTTGAAGATGTTGGGAGTGTGACATAGATTTAGGTGATGACGAGAGTTACAAGCTCCTGTTAATGAATGGTAGAACTTGAGCAAAAGAGCATCGTAGTAAGGAGGGTTGATGACCTTTAATGAAAGCCCCATGGGAGATTAGAGATTAGTATTAAGGATTATCTTTTTATGAATATGATTATATCATGAATAGCACCTTGAGGCTTAGAAGTAGGCTTGAATGGAAGAGAAGGAGGTGGTAAGATGGAGATTGAGTAAGAGTTATACACTTAAGTTGATGGAGCAAAGTTTTCCACTCTTGAGTCATTATTCACCCCTGATTTGGAGTATTTGAGTAATTAAGTTCTTGATGTGTATATTCCTGAGTTTGAGTAGAGACTATTAAGATTGATGAGGGGTTAAAAGTCTGAGTTATTGAGTATCGCCGTGAGTCTTGAGTTTATTGGTGTCTTTTTACCATAGCATCCTCATCATTCAAGGATGAATGATCTCAAAGGGGAGATATTGTAATATCCAATAAAAAGACCAAAATGCCCCTAGAATTTTCCTTGCTCATAACACGTCTTCCTGTGCTCCATTTGCAAATCTGAGATCGAATTTGCGATCATAGCGAAAAACTGATTTGGAAAATGGTCTCGGTTCGACTTTAACACGATCGAGTCAAATTAATTTTTTCAAAAAAAGCATAAAATATTGAGCTTTTTGCCCCTTCCGTGACGTGCTAGGGATGAGAAATTACACTTTGCTTTTTTTTGCAAAATTTTGACGAAGTTCGAAATTTGCAAAACCAGTCATATTACACTGGTGCGCGAAGAGCACCAATACATTTTCAAACTTTTTTTTTAAGTGGGAAATGATAGTTTCGACCTTTTGCACACCCCATAATCGTAAACAAGTCGATTTTAAGTATTATTTAAGTTCTTAATGCAGATAAAACACTTTCATTCTTTTAAACAAACCCTCTTAAGAAATTCAAGCGTAAGAAAAAATCAAGAACGTAGTAGGGCTCAAGAATCTCCCCAACTCTTCAAGAATTCTCTTCCCATGTATGTAAGGCCAACAAAATCTTTACATATTATTTTTCCATTACGTAATTACTAGTTTCTCCAGATATCAAGATTGTAGTTTACAATAAGGTTTTTTTATTTTGAGCAATTTTCTTGTTTATGCTATTTTTGGAGAAAAGTATGAGAATGATTAAATTCTTCTATTTCATTGGAGTCTTGAGTTGAGATGCTACGTTTAAGTGTTAAATTAATCAAACCCTAAAATTTCTATAGAAATTTATGAAGCTTGATACTTACTTTAAACTCCAGAAAAAAGTATTTTTATGAGTGTTTTATGAATGGAGGAGCAAGAAGTCTATGATTTCAGATAGTTTTGAGCAAAGTTTTGGGAAGTATTTAAAGCTTTGTACTTGAAAGATAGCTGAGTAATAAAGTTACATTTTGAGACACTTGTAACAATAGTATTTTCAGATAAAGAAAAGTCTGAGATAAGTCGAGAAAAGTTTAAGAAAAGCTAAAGCTGGGCTAAGTCCCAAAGATCAGATTTTGAGAATTCATATTCTTTAACGTTATGAGCTATATAAAAATTATTTTTGGGAGTAGTATTGAGCACCGATATAAGTGAGAATAGAATTAATTACTTCAACTCATAAACTATGTGGCCAACATAGGATAGGATTGTACCAAGGTACATTCCTCATCGGCCACTGAGATGGCCAGTTTTGGGATAGATCCACTCCCCTAGTTCTTTGTCCCCTACCCCGGCAAAGTATGGGACAACTCTGGCAGCATGGGCAAGATGTTGTAACATCATGAAGCTCATAGTGATGGTTGTCGGTTAGAGAAACTCCCCAAGAAGTAAAGATTATTATTTTACATATTGAGATTTAGTATTTCTTTATTGAAGTATTTCCTTATTTATGTTACATATTTGATTGAGTTGAGCGAAGTACAGAGCTAGGTTTTTGAGTACCATATTTTATCTGTACTTAGCTATAAATGCTCAATAATGCATTAACATAAGTGTTTCTTTTATGTTGAGTTGCACTTTTGACAAGTTTAAGAATATATGTATAAATTTCATGTGCATGATATATTTTTGTTAGTTAACCTATCTCCAGGTGCAATTTTAAAGTAAGTATTCTATCTTTATTAATTCTTGGCCACCTTACATACCGTACATTCCACGTATTGACGCCTTTGGTGCTGTATCATATCATGATACAGATGCAGGTGTCTATGTTAGCAGATGCTCAGTAGGATAGTCCCCATCAATGGTCGGTGAGGCCTCTTAGCATCCAGAGGAGCTCGGGAGTCTTTATCTATTTGTATTCACTTTTTTTGTTTAAGTATCTATGAGCCTATTCCGGTACCTTATTCAGAGTTAGTACTTTAGAGACTTCATAGACTAGAAAGATATTGAATCAAGTTATTTATTTGAAATTGTTTTGCAAGATTTTGAGTTAAGTTGTATACTTTACTATTTTATTTTTAAGTTCATAAACTTTGAGCCTATTCTAGTTCATTTTGGTATTATTGTCTTTCGCTGAGTAAGTTAGCTAGGCCAAGTGGTTCATTTGGGATCAGAAATGGTTTTCAAGTGTTGGGTAGGTCCAAGGTGTAGGCTTGGGGTGTGAGAGTTCGTGGCTTAAGTACTGGTTGCATATCAAATTTATTTCCGTATTTATCACACTACCCCAAAATATATATAAAAAAATAAAGATAGCTATATAAATTTTATAATTCTTGTACTTATTAAGTGAAATGTTGCTTCTATAATTGTCTTGATTGAATACATCCCCATACTATTGTCATGATATTTTGGGAAGGTATGAATGATGACTCGTATCATGAGTCCTTGACCACGCTCACTAAGGTGGCAAGGTAGTTGATACATTGTGACTCGTACCATAAGTCATTAACCATGCTTACTTAGGTGGCAAGGCAGTTGATACATTGTGATTTGTATCATGAGTCCTTGACCACGCTCACCTAGGTGACAAGGAAGTTGACACATTGTGATTCGTATCATGAGTCCTTGACCGCGCTCTCTTAGGTGGCAAGGTAGTTGATACATTATGACTCATATCATGAGTCCTTGACCACGTTCACTTAGGTGGCAAGGTATTTGATACATTGTGATTCGTATAATGAGTCCTTGATCATGCTCACTTAGGTGGAAAGGTAGTTAATATATGGAGATTATTATCATGAGTCCTTGACCACAAGTTAGGTGGCAAGGTAGTTGATATATTGAGATTATATACGATAGGCTATGTGATAGTCTTGATTCCACCTTGCATTGCATCATATATCATATCATTATATTACCTATGGTTATTTTGGATTGACTTAATTGATATTATATGTTTACCTTATTCACGTCGTTCTATATAAATTTGCAGCACTAGTGCTGGACTGATTTTTCTGTTGCAGGTGGAAGCATTCCTAAATTATTTCATAGCTTATTCAATCTCTGATTCTCAGTTGGTTAAACCTGTTGGGTACATATTATATGTATTCACCCCTACTTCTTTCTCCGCTACAGATTCTCATCAGGATTACCTACGCGATAGTTAATTTGCTCATGCTGTCAGTTCATACCAGATCTAGTAGTGAGGCTTAGAGCTTCGAGTTACCATTGGATTCTGTCTTTTAGTTATTAAGTGTTTATCTCTATTCGAATACTAAGATGTACTTATTTCATCAGTACTTATGTATTTAGATGCTCTTTACACTTGTGACACTAGGTTCTAGAATATGGTTTTATCTATTGAGTTTTTCTGTTTTAAATGTATTTTATCTTCAGATTTGGAAATTTATTAGTTCTATAGTCGTGATCCCATTTTGGGTCATGAAAAGTTTGGTATCAGAGCTCTAGGTTCACCGGTCTCATGAGTTAAAGAGAAGGGTATCTACTAGAGTCTCACGGATTAGTACATAGACATCCATATCTATCTTCAAGAGGCTAGAAGATACTTGTTAGGAAATATCCTCTATTATTGATTCCTTTCATGCGATTTGTTCATATTCAAGTTTTGTATGCCTCTAATCCACTCTTTCTACGTAGATACCGAGGACTAGAGTTAGCAATACCAAGGATGAGTCTTTACCTACTGTCCAAGCCCTACCCATTAGGCAAGGTAGAGGTCGTGGCAGAGCTAGAGGTCGAGTTCAAGTTAGGGGAGCAGAACCAACACGAGGTTAGACCAGAGTGACTTCACCTGAACCAACAATTGACCTAATTTATGTGCAACAGGCTGAGGATCCAGTTCAACCTCCTACCACCTCTGAAGGTACACCAGTATTATAGGAGCTATTGACTCAATTGTTAGTTAGGTTATAGGCTACCCCTGCTACTAGTAATCTTCCTGGTAGCGCAGTTCCTACTATACCTGTTAGTCCTTCACAGCTAGCTCAGTGACCTAGTATGGGATTCTAAACCTCGAGTCCGTTTTCCATGCCTTCTATTACACCTCCAAGTTTTTCAGCCTTGCCAGTTTCTGCCAGTGCTGCTATGTCCATGTCTGAGCAGAAAAGCTTAGAAAGATTTGTGAGATTGGCTCCTGCCAAATTTAATGGTACTACCGGGGATGGAGCATATGACTTTCTAACAGAGTGTCAGGATAGACTGTTTAATTTGTGTATTCTGGAGGCCCACGGAGTAGCTTATGCATCTTATCAGTTCATAGGCATGGTAAAAGAGTGATGGAGGTCAGTCATGGCTTGAAGGCCTATCGATGCTCCACCAATAAGTTGGGAGCAGTTTACTGAAAACTTTCTTGAGAGATTTGTACCCTATAGTCTTTGAGATAGGCGTCGTGATGAGTTTTATAGATTGGAGAAAGGCTCTATGACTATATCACATTATGAAGCACAACTCTACGAGTTGTCCCGCTATGCCATGTCTTGTATTCTCATAGCATTTGAGTGAATTTGCCGATTCATAAAGGGGTTAGCAAGCCATCTCCAAGAGGCTACCGTATTGTCTTGTGTTATCTGGTGGTTCCTTTCAAAGTATTGTCAATCTTTCTAGGTTGATAGAAGGCATCGGGCACTCATGGCAGGGTGATAGTGAGAGTTCCCTCCATCAAGGTAAGTTTAGATATGCCACTCACGATAGGGTGATACTAAGAGCTCCCTCCATCAAGGTAAGTTTGGAAGTCAATCAACTAGAGATAGGAATCCTCAAAGACAGGGCATTCAGGGTTACCAGGGGAGACCAATTCATGCAGCCATTTCGGGTAAAAATAACACTAGTATGCCCAGGGTTCTCATGTATATGATAAGTTTTGTCATAAGGCCTAGGATTGCCCCAAGCATGCTCCGGCTTCTTTTCCATCGGGGGCACAGACAACTCACTCCACATCATCTCTAGCACTAGAGGTGCTTCACAAAGTGTGACGGGTGGTACTAGAGGTTCCAGGGTTTAAGCTCGAGGTGAACTCGAGGTAGAGACATGCCAACTATGAATGTCGAGTATATTATGCCATTTCAGGTCGAACTGAGGCACAAACAACTGATGTTGTGATCACAGGTATTGCTCTAGTTTGTCAACATTCACCTTTAGTATTGTGTGACCCTAGATCTACCTATTTATATGTATCAACTTATTTTGCTATTGATATTGATGGTTTATGTGAGCCTCTCGATGTGCCTGTTTGTGTTTCTACTCGAGTAGGTTAATCCTTATTGGTAGATCTGATATATTGAGATTGTGTAATGTAATCTCAGGTAGGGAGACCCAGGCTAATTTGATTATCCTATACATGATAGACTTTGATGTTATTTTGGGAATGGATTGGTTGTCTTCTTATCATACAATCCTTGATTTCTATGCTAAGACTGTGACGTGGTCAGGGTTAACCTAAGTTAGTACAGACAGGCACTCCTAGCTATTATCCTAAGAGGGTGATTTCTTATGTTCATGCTTATCGCATGATGAAATATGGGTGTTTGTCTTATTTGGCTCACATACGAGATATTTCCAAGGAGTCATCTTCTTTAGAGACCACGAGGGTTGTAAAAGAGTTCATAGATCTATTTCCTACCGAGTTACCTAGTGTTGCCCCAGAACATGATATCGACTTTTCTATTGATGTGGAACCAAGCACCAAGCCCATTTCTATTTCCCCTTACTGGATGGCTTCGACAGAGTTAAAGAAATTGAAGGAGCACTTAGAAGATCTGGTAAAGAAAGGGTCCATTCGGCCTATTGTGTCGCCTTGGGGTGCACTATTGTTGTTTGTGAAAAAGAAGGATGGTACTATGAGAATGTGTATTGACTATCATCAATTAAACAAGGTGACCATCAAGAATAAGTACCCCCTTCCACGTATTGATGATCTTTCTGACCAGTTACAGGGTGCTTCAATATTTTTTAAGATTGATTTGAGATCTGGGTATCACCAGTTGAGGGTTCGGGAGTCAGACATGCCAAAGACTGCTTTTAGGACTCAGTACGAGCATTATGAGTTTGTGGTTATGTCTTTTGGACTGACCAATGCACCCGCCGCATTTATGGAATTGATGAACCGAGTGTTTAAACTCTATTTGGACTCATTTGTGATTGCATTCATCGATGACATCCTAGTATACTCTAAGAGTGAGGCAAACCATTAACGTCACCTGCGAACCGTGCTCCAAAGGTTGCGTGAAAAGAAACTTTATGCTAATTTCTCTAAGTGTGAATTTTGGCTTGAGTCTATAGCTTTCCTAGGTCATATGGTGACTAAGGATGGCATTATGGTTGACCCAGCCAAGATTGCAGTAGTTTGTGATTTGGTGAGACCCACCTAAGTAATTGAAATTTGTAGTTTTCTTGGACTAGAAGGTTATTACTGTCGATGTGTTCAAGGGTTCTCCTCTATTGCAGCCCCCATTACCAGGCTTTCTCAGAAGGAAGTAACATTTTCATGGAATGATAAGTGTGAGGCAAGCTTCCAAAAGGCTAAGGATATATTGACATCGGCTCCTATCCTAGCCTTACCTCAAGAGGACGTGTCCTTCATAGTCTATTGTGATGCTTCTAGTGTAGGGTTAGGTGTATTGTTGACGTAAAAAGGGAGGGTTATAGCCTATGCTTCACGACAATTGAAGATTCATGATAAAAACTACCCTACCCATGATCTTGAGTTGGCTGCAGTAGTATTCGTGTTGAAGGTGTGGTGGCACTATCTTTATGAGGTACATTGTGAGATCTACACCGATTATCATAGCCTTAAGTATATTTTCTCTCATCCTAATCTGAACATGAGACAACGTAGGTAGTTGGAGTTTCTGAAAGACTATGATATCTCTATTCTTTATCACCCTGGCAAGGCTAACGTAATGGCTGATGCTTTGAGCCAGAAGGCTTCTAGCATGGGTAGTTTGGCATTTCTTAGGGCTAAAGAGAGGCCTTTAGCTTTGGAGATTCAGTCTTTGGCTAGAAAATTGATCAGTCTTGATCTCTCCCCACCTCATAATGTGTTGGCATTCATTGAGGCTAGGTCTATGTTGATAGATCAAATTCATGCTCACCAGTTTGACAATGATAAATTATGTGTGATCCGGGATAAAGTGTTGAGGGGTGAAGCTAAGACAGCTTCTCTTTATTCTGAGGGAGGATTAAGGATTAATGGGCACATTTGCATACCTAAGGTAGGTGATTGTGTTCGCTTGATCTTGAATGAAGCTCATGGTGCTGAGTATTCCATTCATCTAGATGTGGCAAAAATGTTTCATGAACTAAGGCAACATTATTGGTGGTGTGGGATGAAAAGGGACATTGTAGAGTTTGTGGCTAAGTGTTTGAAATGCCAGCAGGTTAAGGCTGAGCATCAAAAACCAGGAGGTCCGATGCAGAGAATGTCTATTCTTAAGTGGAAGTGGGAGCACACTACTATGGATTTTGTGACTGGATTACCTATGACATTGGGTAAGTTTGACTCAGTTTGGGTGATTGTAGATACGTTGACCATATCAACTCACTTCATCCAGGTGAAAACTAATCACATTGTAGAACAACTAGCTAAAATCTATATATGTAAGATTATTAGATTATATGGGGTGCCTATCTCTATTGTGTTAGATCGAGGTTTGGTGTTCACCTCTCACTTTTGGAAGGCATTGTAGCATTGTTTAGGTACACAATTAGACATGAGCTCAGCATTTCATTCTCAGACTGATGGTCAGTCCGAGCGGACTATTCAAGTGTTGGAAGATATGCTTAGGGCCTGTGTGATTGATTCTGGTGCTCGGTGGGATCAACACTTACCCTTAGCATAGTTTGCATATAATAATGATAATCACTCTAGCATTCAGATGACACCATTTGAGGCATTGTACGGGTGTAGGTGCCAATCACCCATTGGATGGTTCGATTCAGTCGCCGTTGATGCATTAGGCATTAATCTGCTCGGTAATGCTATGGAACGGGTATGCCTGATTCAGAGTCGACTGTTAGCAGCCCAGAGTCGGCAAAAGAGCTATGCTGACAGAAGAGTTCGTCCTTTGGAATTTATGGTAGGTGATCATGTGTGGTTGAAGGTTTCACCAATTAAAGGTGTGATGAGGTTCAAAAGAAAAGGTAAGCTTAGCCTGAGGTTTATTGGCCCGTTTGAGATTCTGAGAAGAGTAGGTGAGGTGGCTTATGAATTAGCTTTTCCACCTGGATTGTCAGTTGTCCATCCAATATTCCATGTCTCTATGCTTCGAAAATACATACCGGATAAATTCCACGTTATTTCTTATGATGACATAGAGTTGGGTCCTGATTTAACGTATTACGAAGAGCCAATAGTCATTCTAGATAGACAGGTTCGTAGAGTCAGGACTAAGAAAATCGCTTCAGTTTAGGTTCAATGGTGACATCAGCTTGAGAAGGAGGCAACTTGGGAGATAGAGTCCGACATGCATACGAATATCCTCATCTTTTTTGAAACTTTAGGTATTTCCTTTTACCCTATGTTCGAGGACGAACATAATTTTTAGTGGTGGATTCCAATCAGAGGTGGAAAATAAAATTATTTTATGCACTACATGTTGTTCCCAATAATGTAAGTATGATCACGTCCATTTGATAAAAGAAGATAAGATGATAATAATAATAATAATGATAATAAGCACTACTAATTGTCTTCCGATTACTCAAAAAAGAGGCATTATGTTTTATCTCCAAGCTTTTTTCCCTTTTAATACTTGGGTTGATACTAAGGCTAAGCAGAAGAAAATCTGGATAGAGCATAGAAAGAGGAGGATTCGTGGCTGGTAAAATATCACTTGTGCAGTTCCGGCATTGAGGTAGGTTTGTCTATCCTTCTTTGAGATTGAGATTGAGTTATTGAATATTCGTATGTTATAATTTATGGAATGCGATTGTATATTTCACTGAAAAAGTTTCTTATGATATCCGTATGAAAAACTTTAATTATATAGATGGTTATTTTTGAAAGTATGAAAATCCTCATTTAATTGTTGAATTGTTAACTAATGCTATTTATGAAAAAAATTGCAGTCTATAATAAATATAAGGGATCCTAAAATAAAATAACTGAATACAAACCAA
>JAABOM020054129.1:0-15468 GCA_011800125.2 Solanum clarkiae | reverse complement strand
TACCTTTTTTGTTAAATTAGTCAAGGTAGTGTGTGTATATACATTTGCTAAACTTATCCCCCTAAGTCAAAAGTATATGTCCTTAAAGGGTAAGGTCACGTTTAATATTCCACTGTTGAGATGTTTGTTTCAGACCATAAAGAGATTTTTGGAGTTTGCGCACTGTTGTGTGTCTAAGTCTCTTTGTATGTGTGCTTGATAAATATTCTTTTGGGATTGAAATAAATGTTCTAGTAATAATTCTTGGTTGAATGTGGAGCTATATTCTATATAAGGTCTCTAATTTTTATTTCTTTGTTGCATGTGAAATCTCGTATGAGTCCACTATGGACTCTCCTCCTCATTTGCATTTCGAGTTGAGTCATAATCTGATGTGGATGTCTTTGAGTTAGCCCCACCGACCTATGAGAAAAAGGAGCAGCTTAGAGGCTTAGAGAGCCGCAGAATGCATCGTATACACACGTGATATACACAACAGTGCTACGAAGGATAAAAGGTCTAAAAGGCCCAAAAGTTGTAATAAAGATTAAAATGGGATAAAGGCCCAAAATCACTTCATCTCTTTTCTTTTATTTTATTTAATATATTTGTATTTGTTTGGATGCTAAAATTTTATTATTGGTTCCAATATAATTAGATTCCTCGACATGTCAAACCATTTATGTTGCTTTTATTTTATTTTATTTTATTTTATTTTATTTTGAAAAGTATTTGCATAAAAGAGAAAAACAAAAAAAATTAACAATAATAAAATCAAAAGAAAAGATAAAAATGTGATTTTTACATTTTTTGTGCAATTCTTTAAACATAGTCAATTTCTTTCAATTTTAGTTAATCGTTAAGTCTAGTTAAATCTTTTCAAGTTTAGTTGAATTTTTTCAAAATTAATTAATTTTAAAATCAATTAACTTTTTAAGTCAAGTCAAAAGTTAGTCAAATCACTTAATCATCGGATAACCACATTTAGCGGCCATTTCGAGTGCGTAAAACCTTCTCGAAGTGAAAATGTGAACCACCCTTTTCTTTGGATTTTAAAAGATTTTTCTGTTAGTTCTTTTAAAATATCTTTTGGTTTCCTAATTATCCTTAAAATTAGGTGGCGACTCTATTTTCCTTTCGAATTTCGAGAATTGGTTTCACTTAAATTAATTGTTGAAATTGATTTTTGATTCTCGAATTTTTCTTTTCTTTTACAGAAGCCATTTTTCGGCATAGCATCTTTGTACTATTATTAGACTATACTAAATTCATCTTGGTAGAATGAGATTAACGAATCTAGGGCTACCAACATTGTCACAACCTCGATTTGTAGTGATTGACACTCATGCTTACCATCCAATAAAAGAACTTTTACTAAAATTCAAGCAAGCAACTAATATGAAAATATATGAATTTGAAGATATAGAAGTAGGTTCAATTAGGAAGTTTCCATAAATTCAACAACAAAATCTATATAGTGCAGAAAATAACCCCCTAGAGCCTGAAAGTCATTGTACCAAAACTCTATCTAAACACAATGTAAGACGATGCAAATACAAGAAAATAATAAATATCTAAAGGTTTACATCCAAAAAAATGGAGTAAGAGGCTGAATGAATCTATAGTAGTTTGAAATGCGCCTGTTCACCCCCTGAAGTTGATAGTTACGGGTCTCCAAACTAAGATATGTCGATAACTGTCCGAAGATGCCTTATACTCAAAAAAGAAAAAAAAATATAGTACCAGTACACATAATAACAATATACTAATAAGATCGCACAACTATTTCAATAAGCAAAATATATACAAGTAACCACAAGTGTATAACCACATATATATCAAAAAACATTAGCAAGTTATCAGTTCAAGTTCAATATACAATTCATAATGTCAATCTCAAATATAACAGTCAATAATGGTTCTCTCATAAAATCCACACTTAAACTATTAGCATATCAGAACGTGACACCCGATCCAATAATGTATCAGAACGTGACAATCAATTTACAATCACAATCATAATGAATATTTAACAACTTACATAATCGAGTAATACATTCATTATATGATTTTTTTCATAACTAGTCATCTTTTTAGGTTCTTTTATCTTTCTCTATTCACATACATACAAGCAATACTAACAAGATGGTTAACAAACACATAAATCACAGATGAAAAATCAATCATCAACTACCCCAAAACAAGTCTTGAAACTCTTTACAGAATTGAAGCTTCCCCTTTTTCTAATGCCTTGGCTTGTTCTTAGTCTAAAAATAATAAGAATTATAAAAATTCAACAAACAATAGTCTAAAATACAGAAATTATATTAAAATCCTAATTTTTGACCATTTTCATGATCATCTCCCTTGATGAGGGCTTTTCCCACTGGTAATTTCAGGTCAAAATATTTTCCTAAGAGAATTCTACAAGATTATATGGTCTAGGAATCAAATTACAAGTTAAATGAATGATAACTTACCTTTATCAAAGAAACAAGAGAAAAAACTGAAGAAAAATTTTCCTAGGTTGTTTCTAGTCCCTCAAGGATGAAGTAGAGAAATAAAAATGATTTTGGGACTTTTCTAGTTTAAACTCACAACTGTCCCACCATGGCAGCTCTCAATAGTGAAAATCATCCCACAATGGTGGGTTGCACACATTCAAAAACTCAAAATTTACATCCCAAACCTCCATTCCGCAACATACCCTCAAACCATAATGTTTTAAAATCAACTCTTTGTATTAAGATTAATTTTGTGAGTTCTACTCATCCGAATTTGATTTTGTAAAGCCATACATGCTACTTATTGTCTTGACTATCAACTCAAAGTATCAAACTCATAATGCAGCCCCCTATCCATTACCCAATTACTCTAGGTCTCACCTGATTCTGATTTTATCCAAATCTAGCCTAGGTTTCAAATTTTCAAATTACTATTCCGGAGTTTTTTGACCCAAATTATTTTTTCTTTAGTTTATCCATAACGGCGGGGACAGATCATTACAAAAATAAAGTTAAATATACTATGACTCAAAAATGGCTTTAAAATCTATTTTAATTTTACTTTTATAAATGCAGCGCATGAATGTTACAAATATGACGAAAAGTTTATCTCCATAGTCCACATGTAGTACTCTAGATAAATTTGTTGTTATCGTGAAATTAGTTGAAGCTTGATCATCTAATTCTACCCGCTTGAACTTGTCTTCAAAAATACCACTTGTGATCTAAATAACAAAGCATTTTGCAGAAGTAAACAATTTCAAATCTTAAACGACTATACAACAAACAATATAGAAAGTATACTTATAAAAATTATTGAAATGGTTTGGTCAGTTGGCCACGTATATGAGAAAACTAATACAAAATAAAATATAAAAACTATTGATAAAAACCTCTCACTAAATAAGACTCTTTCAATATAATAAGACTCTTTTAATAATTATATTGGGAATGTTATTGTATTTTTGTTATATTTAATTTACAAAAGTTATTCAAAGAAAGGGGTTAGTCAAATAAAGAAGTTAAACATACATACATATATATGTACATATACATATATATATTAAAAAAGTTATGTCTCTCAAAGTCATTTTCATCTCGCTCACGTAGTACATATTTATTGTCAGTCTCTCGTCTGTATGTAGCCTTGGATTGAATTCATTGTCCGATTTGAATTGCATTTTCAAGCAACTCGATTTGTAAATAACGTCTTATGGTGCCACAAGGTGGGGTACAATAGGGCTCTCACCCCTTGTGGCACCCTCTTTCAAGTTACTTAGGCTCGATTCACCGTTAAAAGTGCTTCTTCAGACTACAAATTAGACAACATAGTTGTTTGATTCTAAGGATGGGTTGTTGATCGAATAGTAAGCAACTTCCACCTCTAACCTTAAGATTGTAGATTTGAGTCAGAAAGTAAATAAATAAATGGAAGCATATGAGAGAGGGGTTAAAAAACAACAAAAAGTTATTATGATAAAATCCAAATAAGACAAAAAAGTTCAAGAAAACCTGACATTTACATGAGATCAGTGGGTACTAGAGGAGGAAAAAAGGCCAAGAAGATGAGATAAAACATGGAGAAAATTGGAATTAAGAGAAGCCAAAGTGGTGGTGGAGGAAGGAGTGGTAGAACAAGTGGCAATATTAGAAGACATAGTGTTAGAATCACCATGAAAACTATAACCCAAATCCTGAGATTTTTCAACATCTTCTAGAAATGTTTAATTTCTTATTAGTACACTCTTCACCCTTAGACTTGTACATCATCTTCATCCAATTTTAGAATCTAGTTTTTGTATGAATGAACTAGTTAAGTACTTGAGTGTTGAATTGTATTGAAGGAAAAGAAGTCATAGTCAAGGCTAACATCCTAATACGTTGGCATAATTAATTAACATCAAAGTTTAATTAGGGGTTAGATTCATTGTACAAGGGATTGAAAAATGATTTATTAAAGAACAATGTGGAGAAAAGTTAAATGATATTTTTTCCCCTAAAGTTGGATAGATTTATCTTTGGCAATGTCCACCTATTAATTTGTCATTAGTTAATTAAGACATTTGTTTAATTGAATAACCCTTAGACCATTTGATACTTGAATGGACAAGTGGCATATATTTAAGTACGAAATTGGGAAATACTTCCTCCGGTCCCTTTTATATTTCGTCCTTATTATAAATAAATGGTCCTTAATATATGTCATTTCACAAAATCAATGCATAAATGACATTATTCTTTCTATTTAGCCCTTGATAATTGATAATTTTTTAAAAGATATATATGACCAACTAGAAGAACTAAAAAACCAATTAATGTACATTAAAAAAGGATAACATAGTAAAGTCACTTTTTTCTTAATGTAAAGTGTTATTTGGTACAAAAATGAATAACACAGGGATTAATAACACAGAGATTAGCAATGCAGAAATTAGTAATGCAGGGATTATTTTTTATCAAGTGTTTGGTTCATACTTCTAATCTTATGTTTGGTTTAAAACTCTACAAAAAACATCTTTCCAAGTATAACCTTGAAGTATTTTGGAATTTTCTATTTCATGTAATTAAATCAAAGTAATTTTTTTTTTGTGGCCTCTAACTAGTTAAGAGAACAATAATTTTGTCATCATATTTGTTATTTTCTCACTTGAATTATTCGAGAATAAATACTTGTAATGTTAATAAATTTATCACTAATAAAATATCAATTTTTGATTTAATAAAGATAAACCATCTATTATTAGAATCGTTAAGATGTTGAATAATTGTAAAATAAATAATCTATATTTACACATAAAAAATTGAAAGTTGTAGTTTTAATATAGTGTTTATATCTTACAAACTTTGAGAATATATCTAACATCATTGGACTTTGTTTTGTATCAATAAAATCACTCAACTAAACTAATTATTTTAAAAAAGTGATTGACATGGAAAAATATTTTTTGTCTATTATGTAAATATGAAATCATAAATAAATAAAATGTATAAAATTCAACATGATTTATTTTTATATTATAAAAATATGAACCCGTAAATAAAGAAAATTTTATAAGCTAATTTATTTAAACAAATTTACTGGTGCTAAACTACAAATATAAAACATAAAATCAAGAATATAAAAAAAATATAAAAGAATTTGAGGGATATTTTTGTCTTGGTATAATTAATCCATGATATTAATTCAAGGTATTAGCTAACACCCACCAAATGGGAGGTATTAACTAATACCATATATGATGTATTAACTAATCTATGGATTACTTATAAGTGAGCTCAAAAATCCTATAAAACATAGTTTTATCTAATACCAAATAGATAATTCATGGATTATCTTCCTAATACCTCCTACCAAACGCCCCTTAAGTGCAATCGCAAGAGATAACATGTAAAAAGATTCAGAGAGAGCAGATAGAAAAAGAACAAGAAGAGTTAGATTTCCAAAATTTGAATCATCATATTAAATAGATAGTAATGCAAATTGGAATCTTACCTTAAATGACTTAAAACTATGCAAGATATAGCATATCGCGTCAAATTATTCTAGGTGATCCATTTTCAAGATTTCAGAAAATGTCAATATCAAGTTTATATTCTAACAGAGTGAGCGTTTAGACATAGCATATATGGTTAAACTACAAATTTCTTCCAAAATACTCAAAGACACTTGACCATTAAAAATCTTATGTATTAAAATTTAGGGTCTTTAGTTGATTATTTTCTCTATAATTTCTGGTTTATTTTTTATTTTGATCTGAAGGTGTTTGTAGGGAGGTTTACTTCTTTTTCATGATACTTTTTGTAATGACCAGAAGGTTATTTTTGGTATTTCTGATAAAATTATCATTTTATCTCTCTTGACAACTTCCCTGAGTAATTTTAAAAGGTTTTGAAAGCTGATTTCTGAAAATCTTGTAAAAAGTGGAGTTTTTGCTTTAAAAAAGTGAGTTTTGAAGACTTAACATGTCAAATTTTGAGTTTTTAAGTCATTTAGAGAACCAAGTCTTCAGAATGAAATTCCATCGATTCTATCAGTTTTGAAATGGAGAAATTGTCCTAGGAGAGTTGTCGAAATCAGATTTGGAGTTGTCATATGGATTTTAGGTCCGAAGTTGAAATTGTGTTAAAGTTTGACCGTGGTCAACATTTTGAGTTTCAGTGTTCGGATTGAATTTCTGATGACTTAATTGGTTTCAGGAGCTAATTTTGGTGTCAGGATAAGCTTCCCCATAATTATTAGCTCTCCTGGTAGCATTTTAGTATTTCAAGTGGCCTAAACTAGTTTAGTTGCGACTTATCGGATTCCAGATCAAGGAGACCTCAGATTCAAGTTTTGACGATTCCATTGAGTCTCAAATGTCGAATTTAGTAAGGTTGTATATATGGTTTATGTGTATTGGATTTCGAACGAATTCCATGAGTCTGTTTTGTGACTTTTGTGTTGGTTGCAATTAGCTGATATCTGGTGCAGTGTTGTTCTTCGCGTTCGCAATCAGGCACTATGTGATATCGATGAGGCACCCCTTTGTGTTTCGCAATTACAGGCTCTAGGTCGCGATCGTGATAAGCAACCTAGGTGTAACACCCTGCATATAAAATACCTGAAAAATAGAAAGTTGTGAATTTTAAGACTGGCTGGTTTCACGAGTCAATCTATGATTCGTGGATTTGATCACGATTTATAGAAAGGTCTCGTGGATCTGAGTTCAGAAAAATAGAATATTTTCAAGTTACTGGTATTCATTCTACGGAGAACATGATAAGTCGTAAATGAAATCATGGCCCGTGGATTGGATCGTGAAAGGGACCCTGAGAATAAGAATTTGTCTAAGTCTGGACGCCACTCTAGGAAGGGTTTTATGGTCCCTAAATGGAACTACAGACCGTAGATAGGGTTCGTGGATTCAAGATGAAAATTCAGTAGATAAAATTTTGTGACATGAATTCCACAAAGGCAAAGCATGACCAGTGGATAGTTTTACGGGTCGTGAAAATATGTTTTGTGGATGGGTTGGGTAGATTTTAAAAGGACTTTTTGGTCATTTTCAATCCATTTAACTTCTAAACTACGTCATTTTGACCTCCTAACTAATTTAACTGAATTAAAACCTATAAAAATTCATAATTCATTCTAACTCTTTCACTCTTAAAATCTCTCTCAAAGTTTTAAAAATTCTCTCTCTAAGTATTCTCTCCGCTGAAGCTATGATTTGAAAGTTGGGTTAAAGGATTTCTAGAATTTCTTCTTCAAGTTTAGGGATTCTCACTTGAGGTTTATAAGGCTTCATTCATGGACTAGATTCATCCATGAAGTCTAACTCAATTCTCCATTTTTCTCAAAGTTCTAAGCTGAATTTCTATGGGTTTTATGATTTGATTCCAAATACTTGGATTATGACTTCTATATGATGATTATACCTATTTATGCGTGAATTATGAAGAGTTACGTGATTTCTATGATTCCAAGTGACAAATATGTGGTTTCAAGTATATGATGATTAGAACTTGTTGAATTGATGTGGGTTCCTTTACTAATTATTTAAATTGATTTCAATTGCATGATTCCTCTATGATTTTCATCTAATTGTATGATTTTAACTCAATTGCTCATGAACCCACATGTGCCCCTAATTCCCTATGATAAGCTATGATTTTCATAAATTATGATTCAAAGTATGAAAAGCATATTTTAATGATGATGATGATGCTATGATGATGAGGGTGACTTAATACCCTAATGATGATGTTAAGATGGGAGTATACTTACACTGTATGAAAAGTTATGTAGATGGATTATTCCTATGATATGAGATGTTTTCATGAAGTCATGAGATGACTATTACACAAGTTATGAAAGTATGATTTCGATAAAATATGAATTATGTTGAAACTGTGTATATGCATAATTATGTATTTCGTGGAATATGACTTAGAACCGAATGAGCTTGTGTGAGGGAGATTATCTCCAATGGCCTTTATATAAATTCTTAAGTCTCATAATTACATGCCACCATAGGTTGATGACTATGTGCCTATAAGGCTAGCAATTGGATCCAGTTAGTACAGGGTTGAGCTTAAATGGTGGGATCATCTGACACTCACCGTGCTAGGGATAAACCTAAAGGGTAGAGTCGAGTCTACCTTGGCAAAGTAGGCTCCCCTTTCGCTCGTATAGAGGAAACATCAGGATTTCATGTAATAGTCTGCATACTCTTATAGTTGATTATGGTCCTATTCCCACATACATATATGCTAGGATTATGAAAGGTTTTGATGGTGCTTCCATTCATGGTTTTAAACATGTATTGATCATTCATATTGTATCCTGATTCTATTAGTTATGATTATGCATATTGATATTTATGTTGTGATGTTCCTTAATGCATGACATATCTACATACTTAGTATATTTCACGTATCAATGGATACTTTTTTGATATCATGTAGGAACGGGTGACGAGACTATTCCTCTATTTCATGGCTAGATTCGGAGTTGAGATATTTAAAACTTGTTGATGAGTTTTTATGCTTCGAGGACAAGCTTTGTTCATATTATGTCCTTATGTTGAGACTTCATGATTTCGTTGTTATTCTATCTTGAGGGTGAGCAAGTAAGCTATGTTCTAGTCCTCGCCAAGATCTTTTTGTAGAGGCATGTTTTGGACTAAAAGTTAATGTAATTCCCCTAAGAGAAACTATGACTTTGTTATTAGTTTGTTCCGCTTATTTACTTTTTTATATTTTTCTTGTTTTACCTTATGTATGCTTATTATATGATCAAGAGGCTTGGATGGGGCATCTTCTAGTGTCACATTTTTCATGTCATAACTAGATCCTAGGTTCGGGTCGTGACACTAGGTGGCCTTAGCGATTGTGATGGGCAACCTAGGTGGTCTTTGCGATTGCAACAAAATTTCTGAAAATATTAGCCTTTTTCTAAAAGATGGGATTTAGCCATTTTCACGATTTTAAATATTTTTGGAGCTCAGCTAGGTGAATTTTGAAAGGGTTTTTTGTGAAAAATTATTTGGTAAGTTATTTTCAACTATTTTCTGCGATTTTTATTGATTAATTCACGATTTTAGCATCAAATTGAGGGTTTTTAATTGGAAAATTTGCAGATTTCATGTATTTGATTTTTCAAAATAAAAACGATGATTGTGAGCTCATTTTAACTCTTCTTTCGAAATGATTTTCACCATTAGACTCCTAAAATCTTGAGGAACATTTCTATGTACAATTTCCAGATTTTGACTCATTTTTTGATATTGAAATTTTGGATCATTTTGCCCTTCAATTTCGAATTGCACGAATTTGGTGTCATTAACTTCGAATTGTGATTGTGAATCTATTTTTGAATAGATTATGGTGCTTTGGAGTATAATCAAAAGGGAAAAGCTCTGATTTTGGATTGATCTTAACTTTGTTGGCTAAGGCAAGTGTATTTCTAACCAATGTTAAGTGTGTTGAGCCTTGTGATTCCTAATTTTTGCTTGAGATGAAATATGAACTGATTGAAATGTGTGATTACGTGATATGACTTTTCATACATGAAAAATGGTATAAGTGTTGTGAGGTAATTGTGATGAATATTGATATATCTGTAGAGTTGTATTTATATGATACAATATATTTCATATCTCATTCATCTATCATGTGTACATGTGCTTATCTGTATTGGATTATGAAGTTGAGACGAGATAAGATTGATATTTAAGACCAAAGTTTATACCGATCAGATTGTTATCGAGGTCACTTTCGGCGGGTATGATCGAGATATTGATATTTGGAATCAAGATTTCTACCGGTCGGAGATTCAAACGAGGTTGCTTTTAGCTTGTCGAGGTCTTTTTTGGCGGATACACGATCCTCACCAGATCCCATGGATTTCAGCCTGAGTTGATCAACGAATATGTATCGTAGGACAGACATATATCACAATTATTTAACATTACATTTGCATCATATTGCACCTCATACATAATGACATTGTAAGCGGAATACTGATTTCTTGTTTATGCCTATAAGTTATGGACATGTGCCACTTGTTAATTATATTTTCTTAAGGTTATAGTACTGACTGGGTTATGCAAACGAGTATGAATGTGCATGTATATGTATATATTATATGTTGTGTGTGCTGAGCTTTTTTTTTTTTTTGTGCAGGTTTGTAGTTTCAACATTCTTAACCCTTACAAAATGATAAATGCAATCTGTAGTAATCAATCCCTGGACATTAAGACGAGATATGAACCTACCTTTAACCATGGAAGCATGGACTTCCCACTGAAGGGCAAGTTCATTATGAAATTGGAACCTAACTTTGCGGGTTCTATAATAAATGGAATCATGACATGCATATAACTAATCTTTCTCAAGAATAATGTCAAAATCTACCATGTTAAGTTCAATAAAATCACAAGGCAAGACTTTATGCAATAAGGACATGGGACAACCCTTATAAACTCTTTTAGCAACAGTAGACTCACCAACAGGGGTAGACACCTCAAAGGGTCACATAACAATTCGGGGTACATATCAAGCCTATTAGTAACAAATGGGGTAATGAAAGATAGTGTGACACTTGGATCCAATAAAAGATACATGTCATAATCATAAACTTTTAACGTATCAGTAACAACATAGTGTCTCATCCATTCCTTACCTCCCTTGAAGAGTATAGAATTAGTTACGACGTGGAGCACCCCCTTATTGACCACCTTGTGTCCTTCGGTCTCTATGAGCACTATGTCCTTGAGGACGACCATATATACTCTTGTTTGAAGTATGTGGACAATCAACAATCCTGTGACTTACCTTTCCATACCCATAGCAAGCATTTGTGTCTCTCTAGTATTTGCCACTATAATACCTTCCATATTTTGGCATCTAGGAAAAGTTGGCCCACTATTTCCACCTTGAGCTCTAGGTTGGCCACCCTACCATTGAAGAACCTTTGATTTAGAATATTTGTTGACCCTTGGCGTTGGAATTTGTGACCTTATTGAAAATGACCACCTCTAGCACCTTGAAATCTACTATCATAACAGGCCCTCTTGGACTTGCCACTCTTCCTCTTTCTAAGCCTTTTCTCTTTCAAGTTACTCAACATATGTCATAACCTGAGACAAGTTCATATTCCTAACAAGCATAGTGGTCTATCATTCTTTATTAATCAAGTCGGATATACCCGACACATATTTGTTCATCCGTACCCTAGAGTCGGCAACCAAGTGAGGAGCGTACTTTGGGAGTTCATTGAATTTGAGGGAATACTCCGTCACACTCATGGAGCCTTGTTTGAGATTGATAAACTCAATCATCTTTTCCTCTCTTGATTCAATAGGAAAGATATGATTGAGGAAGGCAGTTTTGAATTCTTCTCAAGGAATAAGATGACCATTCTCCCTCTCCATCCTCCATTGAGTAAACTATATTTGAACAAGGCCTTTAAGTTGATAGGCTCAAGTT
Source organism: Solanum clarkiae (assembly GCA_011800125.2). Taxonomy (NCBI): domain Eukaryota; kingdom Viridiplantae; phylum Streptophyta; class Magnoliopsida; order Solanales; family Solanaceae; genus Solanum; species Solanum clarkiae. The sequence goes on along the minus strand of JAABOM020054129.1, from coordinate 3,514 downwards.
CTGCCTTCTCATCTGAACTCACCCCCATAATAGCAAGAACTTTGTACACCTCATCAATAAATTCTTGGGGGTCCTCCTCCACCTTAGAGCCATGAAACTCCAGAGAGTTCATTCTAGTGAGGTCTCTCACCCTTGAGGCCAGAGTAGGAGCAGGAGGAGTTTGGTACTCTTTATTGGTTATGGCTCATGCCAACAAGGTAACCATATTCCAATACTCAGCATAAGTGACCCCAACTTCTTCTTGGAGAGCTTGTGGGGTCGAATGTGTCATGACCCGGACCTAGGGTCTAGGACTGAAATAGCGAATAGGAACCCAAGAGTCCTCAAACAAGCCTCAAAGTACGAAAATTCAAATCATCGGTTCGGAAGCGCATTCAAAAGTAAATACATAGTTCTAAAGGACAGGAAAGTAGGACTCATGTTATGGGGATATCTTAGGGAAAGGGATTAACATGAATTCACATATCACATAGCACATAAAGACTGGGGGGGGAAGGCTAAGTATGACTCACGCTATAGGGGCAATTCGGGATGTAAGATCCTTCCATCATATCATATAATCAAACCACAAGACTCATAATCAAATCACATAACAATAGCTAATGGGTAACCAAGTCATAACATAAACTTCAACGATAACACTTAACATATAACATAAAAGAGTTTTCAAGGTGTCCAACAATGCTTCTAACATAAGATAGGTCGGGAGCCAAGACATGTCCCGAGCTCACCCTCAAATTACGTAAAAGAGATAAAAGGCAACATAGGTAGGAGGATAGTATCGTCCTTGGAGGATAGGACTCACCACAATTAGCAATGCTTGAGATCCGAGCTAAACGTTGTATGGTGGATAAATAGGCTCTTCAGTCCTTATATGGTGATATCATATAGGCAAAAGTATGCATTAGTACATTTGAATGTACTAAGTATGCGGGATGTAATGCATGTAACTTACCATAACATGCATATGATGTTAGATGGCAAGGACATATAATATAGTAAGAGATATATAACAAGGAATGTAATATAACAAAATGCCATGAAATTCATGACGTATGAAGTGCAAATGATACTCGTATATATATAGTGGGGATGTGACCTCAACCGACATAAATAAGACCAAGCGAGCTATTACTTGGAATCCTGATGAAATCCCCTCATCGGTAAAGGTGGTCTACTTGCCAAAAGTAAACTATATTTCACCTTACAATAACACCATTTCGTATGAAACAACCTTCCTTATGGGAACAACAATCATTTTGGATAGGATTTTAACAAATAGCATATCACATTATATCATATCATGTTTTCTCCTTACGTGAACAACACCCACTTAGGAGGTAACTTTCCATACGGGAGCAACATCCATTTCGAAAAGGAACCTATGCTAGACAAATAGTCCAAGAAAAGGGAGAGAACCCTTCTAACAGCCCCTATCTATCTATGCTAATTCGTCCTCCCATAAGAATACATATATGTATATATATACATATTTTCAAAAGAGACAACAGTCATTTCCAAAATCATTTCAATGCATTCTTAGGCTTAAAAGTCAAAAACCATTCATAATAATTCATACTTAGGCTCAAATGCCAAAATTCATAATTTATAGTCATAATACTCATGCATAGGAATAGTCCATTCATATACAAGATAGTGCAAGCACCCAAAATGCTCAAAGACCCATAATCATAGACATGTATGTGATCATATTCTTGTCATAACTAATATCTTATCAAAATCATATCATAGAATATAATTGGGCTTAATCTACTTTATAATAATCCAATGTCATGAATGTAAATGTCATGATATGAGGAAAACAATTCAATCCAAAATCAATAATATAATATGAAATTCAAATGAAAACCCAATCAACTCCACATTTAAAATCATAACATAATCACTATGCATAAATAAGCCTTGAAGAGGGACATGCATATTCATAGTTTCATAAACCTAATGTAATTCATCATATTATAGTTTAAATCAACTTAAAATCATCATATAAGTATAACTCATACATTAATTGAATTTAATAAGCAAGATAATTGAAAACCCAACTTTAAAGTGAGTAAAATTGATGAAAGGTGCTAGAAAAGTTTTGGGTCTCTTTGGGTGAAAGGAACCAAAGATCAAAACCCATATACCTAGACCCAATGAAGGATTCCCAAGAGAAATTTGAAGAAGAATTATGTTAGCTTTGAACCCCAAGCTTGAATTTCCACAAGTGTTCTTGACAAGAGTGTGAGAGTTTTTTTTTAAATGTGAAAAGTGATTTTGGACATCAGGAATATGATTTAGGTTATTAAGAAGTCTAAAGATAGCATAGGAAGTCCCAAAAAGTTATTAGCATAAATTAAATTTATGAAAATTCCCCTAATAAAATGGCTGGAAAAATTGCCCGTAGCCACCCCACTGGAGGCTATACGACCCGTGTGGCACTCCACGGTTCATGTGGACTGCCTGTATAACCATACTTAGACAAAATTTGAAAGTTTGGAACCATGGCTTGACACTTAGAATTTTTTAGCACAAAATTCACTACGAGGATGGGCTCCATGGACCGTGTAAAGTCACACGGTCCGTGTGACTGTCGTATGCCTATACTTGGAGAAATTTCACAGAAACGTTATGAGACGGTGATTCTATACTTAGAATATATTTACTCTGGAATCCATACGAGACCCTCACGGCCTGTGAGGCATCACACAAGCCGTGTGAGGGGCCGTGTGACCTTACTTAGTCCCAAAATGGTGGGACTTCAAGCCAACCAACCGTTAAGTGCCAAAGGCCACTTGACGAGACCCTACACGGTCCGTGTGACCTCACACGGGCCGTGTGGTCCTCCTTGAAGTGCCACTTGGTCCAAAAATTCCCGATAAATGAAATTCCAAGCTATAACACAATTGTACAATGCCTGGGTCATTATAGGATGGGTCGGATCCCTCTCGAGAGTCAGAACTCTTTATGTCATTCGTCTTGATTGCATGATCTAGAAGCGTAAAAGGCGAACCATTAGAGATAGTAAATCTTAAATCAAGTCTTAAAGCACGACAAAGATCATAAATTAAAGAAGTGAATCATTTCCTAAACGTCTCATAGCCTACTATTAATAGTTGTGGTGCACTTTACACCCATGAACAAGACTCTACTCGACGTGGTGTGCTGGATTTATGCGAACTATTTATAAATTTAGTGCTCTGGTATTAAGCTTGTTATGACCTAAGACTAGGGTCTACGTGCGACACGGCGAATGGGAACCCGAAGGAGCCCCAAACAAGTCCCTAAGCATAAGTAAGCACATCCTTGGTTGCGAAAGTGTTAGACCGCATAAATAATTAATTGTGATAAATTGTCGCGTTGGAAAAAAATTTCGTAAATATTGTGAAATTGCACTTAAGTTAATTATGATACATAAGTAAAGGAGTGGAGTATTTTGGGGAGGTGCAATTTGAAAATTGGTTTCGGAAGTCCCTAATTGGATTGAATTATAAAAGTTTGGGACTTAATT
>JAABOM020054118.1:0-52682 GCA_011800125.2 Solanum clarkiae | reverse complement strand
TCCATCTCCAATCTTCACCAAGTTCATCTCCAAGCTAAGGTATGTGGGTTTCTTTCATGGCTTCCTTTCATCCATGATACCCAGGCCTCATTTTACTCAAATTGCATAATTTAAAGTTGATTTACAAATGGGTGTTGCTTATTAAGAAGTCACTACACACTATGTTAAAGCTATGTGAAATTGTGGCTGTTTTGCTATGTTTTGAGCTATAAAACTTTGATCTATTATATGATTTGAGGAGGGGTTTTGAATTATGTTGCCTGAGGGTGCTGCAAAGTGTTGATTGATGGTTTTACAATGGATTTTCTTGCATGATTTCATCTCTATTTTCATGGTTTTATGCTAGCATTGCACTGTCACGACCCAAGACTAGCACCTAGATGTGACACGACGAATAGGAACCTGAAGGAACCCCAAACAAGCCTCTTAACTTGTCATTACACATTCTTGATTGCGGAAGCATATAAAAGGCATGTAGAATAAAATAGGGCATCAGGGCTAAGGGAAAGCTTAGCAACACATAAACATTAAAATACAAGGAATCATAGCTCATATCATAAATACATAACTTGTCTAGCAAACACCTCTACATACATAGATAGAGCGGGGGCCAAGACAAAGTAACAGGGTTCACCCTCAATCAAATAGAACATCAGATAGTGTCTCAATACATAGATAAGAGGAAAACATAAGCCAAAGTCCTCGAAATAGAGGACTCACCAACAAGCTTTAAATAGTAATGTCTAGTCACGTGGAGGAAGAGGATGATCAACTTGGGCATTGGTTCTGACATGGTGATATCATGTAGGCAACAATATGTATTTGCATATTTGAATGTACTAAGTATGTGGATGAAATGCAACGATAGATAAGCTTCATGATCAACATGCATAAAAATAGACAATAAGGATAATATAGCAAGATGACACATATGATCAATGCATAAGTAAAATGTGGTTAAGTAATCCATGCTCATATAGAAATCGTATGTGTAGAAGAGACCAAGCTATATTTCCAAGGTATAAACCCCTTGGGGTTAGTGACGATGCCGCCCCATCACTTAGGTGGATGAGTACGAACCCTCATCTCAGTTGGTGATAATGCTGCCCCATCACCTAGGTGGATGCGTACGAACCCCCATCTTGATTGGTGAGTATAAACCCTCATCTTGGTTAGTGATAATGCCTCCCCATCACTAGGTAGAGAAGTACGAACCCATCCCTTGGTTACTCGGGCTCTTCTCCCTCCGGATCGGGCATGGTCTAGTGCAACACTTTATATAGAGTTAATCATATGCATAAGCTCATTTCATCATCATATAACAATTATATCATATATATAAGCTCTTTTCATCATAACATCATTCATATCATATCTCATGCTTTGGGCCTTCATTTCTTCTAGAAACCTTAACCAGACATTTTATCAAATACCTTCGGGGTGTGTAATGGAGATAAAACACCATGCAATTTAGAGATGAAATCAAGCAAGAAGATATGTTGTAAAACCATCAATCAACTCCTTGCAAAACCCCCAAGACTTACACGTCAAAACCCCACATCACATCCAACATTAGATCCAAGATTAAGAGCTCAAAACGTGCTAAAACAACCATACTTTCATGAACTAAAATTACGGTGGAGTAAATTTCTCAATATACAAGAACCACATATAAAATCAACTTTAAATCATGCATTATTAAGTAAAAGAGGGTTTAGGCACCATGAGTGGAAGGACCCAATAGTTCAACACAACTTTAAATCATGCATTATTAAGTAAAAGAGGGTTTAGGCACCATGAATTGAAGGACCCAATAGTTCAACACCACATACCTTAGGTTTGAAAAAGTTCTTGGTGAAGGTTGAAGATGGAGGCTTGAAGCTTGAAGAGAATCCTTAGCTTTGGATAAGGGTTGGATCTTGAATTTCGGAGTGAAAATATGACTAAGTGTTTGAGTGAGTGTTGGGAAATATTTTGTGGAATATGAGGGTATAGGTAAACGTTTGGGAAACTAGGGCTCAACACTTAGAATGTTTTGAGCTAAACAAGAAAAAATGCCAGGCGAAAAACACATGTTCGTGTCGCGAAGAGGACGCGAAGAGGGATTTGTACTAAAGCACACCCAAGGTGCATCGCGGGAGTATCGCGAATAGCTCACTGGATATTATCCCTTAAAAATTTATAATTGCTATTCTTTCGCCCTTAAATCGAAGATAGACCTTTTTTCACCTAATTTTGACCCCCTGATCACAAATATAAAGTCAGATTTTTGAAATAACCAATGGATTTTTAGATATGTGAAAAACAAGATTCCAGGCATTTCTGAGGCACATTTTTAGGCACTTTTTGGGGTCGTCACAATATATCCCCCTTGGGAACATTCGTGCCCAAATGTAAAGGAGATGTACGAGACAAGCATAATCATTCCCAAATAAGCCCCAACAAGAATGCAACATAACGTATAAAACACCATTTTCAAATCCCCATCATAAGTGTAAAATCATCATAAGTTTACCAACTTAAACATGAATGCATATGAATGACATATGGGAAGAAATGTAGAACTTGAAATCACATATGAGACTTAGGATTAGTAACTTAGGCTATAGTAGAGTGGAAAAGATAAGGATACCATTTTTGTATGTCTGCTTCGGCCTCCTAAGTAGCACTTTCGACTTGTTGGTTCCTCCAAAGGACCTTAATGGATGCCACTTCTTTGTTCCCCAATCTCTTTATTTAGGCTTGAGTGGAGTGGAAAAGATAAGGATACTGTTTTTGTATGTCTACTTAGGCCTCCCAAGTTGTACTTTTGACTTGTTGGTTCCTCCAAAGGACCTTAACGGATGACGATTCTTTGTTCCTCAATCTCTTTACTTTCCTATCAAAAATATGAACTGGAACCTCATTATAAGTTAAGTTATCGTCAACAACACCCACAAAATCAAGAGGTACAATGGCATTAGGATTTCCAACACACTTTCTCAACAAAGAAACATGGAACACCGAATGGACCAAATTAATTTCACTGGGGAACTTCAACTCATAAGCTACCTTGACAACCCTATCTAGAGTGATAACTATTGTTGTAGGAAAACTCAATCAATAGAAGATGGTCATCCCAAATACCTTTAAGCTCCAAGACACATGCCCTAAGTTTATCCTCAAGTTTTTGAATTGTCATTTTGGCTTGGCTATCTGTTTGAGGGTGGAAGGTCGTACTAAGAAGAACTTTGGTACCAAGACCCTTTTGATAAGTCCTCCAAAAGTCTGAAGTGAATTGTGCATCCCGATCAGATATGATAGATAAAGGAACCCCATGTAACCTCACTATCTCATGGATGTACAAGCTTGCATACTCTTTAGCCCCACATGTAGTCTTGACCGGTAGAAAGTGAGCCGATTTCGTCATCCTATCAACCACCACCCATATTGAATCAAAACCTTTTCTAGCCTTGGGCAACCCAACCATAAAATCCATATTAACTACCTCCCACTTCCAAGTAGGAATCTCTATGTCTTGGGTTAGGTCACCCGGCCTTTGATGTTTGGCTTTAAATTGTTGGCAACTATGGCAACCGGAAACAAATTTGGCAATGTCCCTCTTCATGCCTCCCCACCAATACACATCTCTCAATTTGCTATACATTTTGGTGGAACCGGGGTGGATAGAACAAGAGGAGCTATGGGCTTCACCAAGAATTTTCTCCCTCAAACCATCAACACATGGCACACACAACATACCTTGGTATCTAAGGGCCCCATCTCCCCCTTTTGAGAAAACCTCTATTTTTCCCTCTTTCACCAAGGCCTTTAATTCAGGCAAGGAGGAGTCTAGATATTTTTTTGCAATCAACTTATCAACCAAATAAGATTTAGAACCATCAACCACAACAACACCATTACCCACATCTTCCAACCTCACCCCCAATCTAGCCAACCTATGCACCTTCCTAGCCATCTCTGTTTCACCACCATCCACATGAGCTAGGCTACCCATGGATGCCTAACTCAAAGCATCTGCCACAACATTTGCCTTACCCGGATGGTAATGCACACTCATGTCATAGTCCTTAAGAAGTTCTAGACACCTTCTTTGTCTCAAGTTATATTGAAGGCTCTTATGATCGGTGAAGATATCAACATGCACCCCATACAAATAATGTTGCCAAATCTTTAATGCAAACACCACGACGACTAATTCAAGATCATTGGTAGGGTAGTTCTCTTCATTTACTTTGAGTTGCCTAGAAGCATAGGCTATGACCTTGCAATTTTGCATCAGCACACAACCCAAACCAACTCTAGATGCATCACAATACACAACAAAAACCTCAAGTCTATCAGGTAGTGACAATATAGGAGCGGTCACAAGTCTATCTTTTAATGTTTGGAAGCTTTTCTCACATTCATTGGTCAACCACAAGCTTCACCTTCTTTTGAGTCCATTTTATCATATGGGAAGTAATGGAGGAGAACCCATCCACAAACCTTCTATAGTAACCTGCAACGCCCAAGAAACTCCTAATATCAAACATGGTCAATGGTCTAGGCCAATTCCTAATCACATCGGTCTTCTTAGGATCTAATTTTATTCCATCCCCTGACACCACAGGATCCTAGAGTGCAACCTCTTTCAACCAAAATTCACATTTTTCATAGTTAGCATACAATCTCTCGTCTCTCAATCTTTGCAACACAACCCTCAAATGGACCATATGCTCTTCTCTACTATTTGAATAGATCAAAATATCATCAAAGAAAACCACAACAAAGGAATCAAGGTAGGCTTCGAGGACCCTATTCATTAAGTCTATGAAGATGGTTAGTGCATTAGTCAATCCAAAAGACATCACCACTTATTCATAGTGCCCATAACTAGTTTGGAAGGCCATCTTGGGAATATCACACTCCCTCACCCTTACTTGATGATACTCGGACCGAAGATCAATCTTAGAGAAAAACTTAGCCCCTTGCAATTGGTCCAACAAGTCATCAATTCTTGGAAGGAGATATCTATTCTTTATAGTGACCCTATTGAGTTGTCGGTAGTCAATGCACATTCTAAGTGACCCATCTTTCTCCTTTACAAACAACACCGGTGCACGCTAAGGTAATTGTCTAAGTCTAATAAACCCCTTTTCCAACAAATCTTTTAATTTCTCCTTTAGCTCCTTCAACTCCATCGGGGCCATATGCTAAGGTGGAATGGAGATAGGTTGAGTGTTGGAAAGGAGATCTATGCCAAAATCTATCTCCCTTTCAGGAGGGACACTGAGAAGGTCATTTGGAAAGACATCAAGAAACTCATTTACAACCGGGGCTGACTCAATAGAAGGGACTTCAGACTCTACATCTTTTATCCTCACAAGATGACACGAACACCTCTTGGAAATTAAACTATGGGCTTTAATGCATGAGATTAATCTACCCCTTACTACCGCATCATGACCTTCCCATTCAAGGACAGGTTCATTTGGGAATTGAAACTTGATCCTATTGGTTCTAAAATCAATAGAAGCATAGTAGGCATGCAACCAATCCATCCCAGGAATAACATCAAAATCAACCATATCTACTTCAACATGATCACAAGGTAAGATTTTATGCAAGATGCAAACCAGATAATTTCTATACACCCTCCTAGAAAAAATAGATGCACCAATTGGAGTAGACACTTCATATGACTCATGCAACAACTCCAACTCAATATGGAACTACTTAGCAACAAAAGGGATAACAAAGAAAAAGGTTGCACCCGAATCAATCAAAGCATATACATCAAGATCAAAGATTTTCAACATACCTGTAACAACACGAGGACCTCACCAACCCCTTGCCTCTCATGTAGAGCATAAAACCTTTTGTTCTTTGTGGCACCACCTTAAGGACCACCTCTACCCAATGGGACCGCATTTGCACCTCGAACCTTGCTCCCGTTACTAGGACAATCTACGTTTTTCATGACCAAGATCCCCACAACCATAACATGCACTAGTACCCTTCAAACACGAGCCATTATGACTCTTCTCACATCTAGGTCACACATCAATAGGAGCCACCCCACCATTACTTTGTGGTCTAGGGAAGTCATTAGCAATCTCCCTATTTGTAACATGAGGAGGCCTTTGGCCTTGTGGAAGTCTAACACCCTTGTGGAACTTGCCCTCAAAATGGGAACTCTTGGCCTCATGGCCCCTCCTTTTTCTCAACTTCTCTTCTTCCATTTGCTTAGCATATGTCATCAACCGAGACAAGTCCATGTCACCAATAAGTAAGGAGGACCAACATTCTTCACCTCCTTAACCGAAAGTATGCCACAAATTGAGGAGCATACTTTGAAAGTTGATTAAATTTGAGGGCATATTCCTTCACACTCATACCACCTTGTTTCAAGTTCCTAAAGTCAACCAACTTTGCTTCCCTAAGTTCAAGAGGCATGAACTGATTAAGGAAGGCTAATTTGAATTCCTCCCAAAGCACTACATAGCCATTGCCTTTCTCACCCTTCCATTGATCATACAAAATTTGGGCTACCCCCTTGAGTTAGTACGCCGCCAACTCCGCCTTCTCATTTGGGCCAACTCCCATGATAGACAAGATTTTATAGACCTCATTAATAAACTCTTGTGGATCTTCATCCACCTTTGACCCATGGAAAACCGGAGGCTTCATCCTCATGAAGTCTCTTACCCTAGCTCACAGTGTATTAGCATAAGGGGCTAGGTCCCCTTGTTGGACTTGGTTGGCCACCACTTGGGCAAGCGTAGTAAGAGCCTCCCAAAGCTCACCATTGGTAGGTTGCTCCTCAGGAGTTTGGGCGCATCTTCCTCTAGTGTTTTACATGATCTAGCATGGAAAAGAACATTCCCTGGGGGGAAAAACTTATCACAACTCTATAGAATGATTGAGAACATGAAGAAGGGAAACATTTCCTAAAATGCCTCACAACCTCCAATTCATAGTCATGGCGCGCTTCACATCCATGAATAGGACTCTAATCGACGTGGTGTGTTTGACTCCGAGGATCTAACAACCTAGTGTTCTGATACCAAGTTTGTCATGACCCAAGCCTTGGACCTAGACGTGACACGGTGAATGGGGAACACGAAGGAATCCAAATAAGCCTCTTAACTTGTCATTACACATCCTTGGTCATGGAAGAATATAAAATACATGTAGAATAGAATGGGGCATCGGGGATAAGTGAATGTTTTGTAACACATCAACTCCAAAAGACAAGGAATCATAGCTCATATCATAAATAAATAACTTGTCCAACAAACCCCTCTATATACTTAGATAGAGCGGGGGCCAAGACAAGGTAATTGGGCTCACCCTCATAGTAAAATAGAACATACTTAGATAAGAGGAAAACATAAACCAAAGTCCCCGAAATGGAGGACTCACCAACAAGCTTGGAATAGTATCATCTAGCCATGTAGAGGAGAACGATGATCAACTTGGGCACCAGTTCCTACATAATGATATCATGTAGGCAAGAGTATATGTTAGTACATTTGAATGTACTAAGTATGTGGGATACAATGCAACGAGAAATAAGCTTCATTATCAACATGCATAACAATAGGCAATAGACAGAATATAGCAAGATGACACATATGATCAATACATACGTAAAACGTGCTTAAGTAATTCAAGCTCATATAGAATATCATATGGGTAGAAGAGACCAAGCTAGATTTCCAAGGTATAAACCCTTGAATTAGTGATGATGCCGCCCCATCACTTAGGTGGATGAGTACGAACCCTTATCTCGGTTAGTGATAATGCCGCCCCATCACCTAGGTGGATGAGTATGAATCCCCATCTCGGTTGATGAGTATAAAACCCTATCTCGGTTAGTGATGATGGCCCCATTACTAGGTGGAGAAGTACGAACCCTTCTCTCGGTTATTCGGGCTCTTGTCCCCCCCGATCGGGCATGGTCTAATGCAATACTTTATATAGAGTTCATCATATGCATAAGCTCATTTCATAATCATAAAATCAATTATATCATGTACATAACCTCTTTTCATCATCATAACATCATTCATATCATTTCTTATACTTTGGGCCTTCATTTCCTCAAGAAACCATAACTGGACATTTATCAAACACCTTAGGGATGTGTAATAGGGGTAAACGATCATGCAATCTAGAGATGAAATCATGCAGGAAAATTTGTTATAAAACCATCTATCAACACCTTGTAACACTCTCAACACATTCACATCAAAATGCCACATCAAATCCAACATTAGATCCAAGATTTTGAGTTCAAAACATGCTAAAACAACTATACCTTCATGAACTAAAATTACTGTGCAATAAATTTCTCAATATACAAGAATCACATGTAAAATCAACTTTAAATCATGCATTATTAAGTAAAGGATAATTTAGATACCACGGGTGGGAGGACCCAATGGTTCAACACCACATACCTTAGCTTTAGAGAAGTTCTTTGTGAAGGTCGAAGATGGAGGCTTGAAGCGTAAAGGCAATCCTTAGCTTTGGATGAGGGTATTGGGTCTTGAATTTGGGACTGAAAATATGACCATGTGTTTCAGTGTGTATTAGGAAATGTTTTGGGGAATATGAGGGTGAAATTGGCTAAGTGTAGGTAAAAACATGTTTGAGAAACTTGGGCCCAACACTTAGAATGTTTTGGGCTGCACAAGAAAAACTGCCAGGTGAAAAACACATCTCCATTTTGTGGAGGGAATGCGGAGAGGGATTTGTAATAAAGCGCGCCCAAGGCGCATTATGGAAGCATCACAAATACCTCACTGGAAATCATCCCTTAAAAATTTATAATTGCTATTATTTCTCCCTTAAATCGAGGGTGGACCCTTTTTCACCTAATTTTTACCCCTTGATCACAAATATGAAGTCGAATTTTCAAAATAACAAATAGATATTTAGATATATGGAAAACAAGATTCTGGGCACTTTTGAAGCACGTTTTTAGGCACTTTTTGGGGTTGTTATACACACACCCTCTAAGTGTTTGATAAAATGTTTGTATGTAGTTTCTTGAGGAATTGAAGGTTCAAAGCATGAGATATGATATCATTGTCTATATGAAGATGTAATCAGCTTATGTATTTGATTAATTCTACATAAAGTGTTGCATTATACCATGCCCAATCTGGGGGGACTAAGAACCTGGATAACCTAGATTGAGGTTTGTACTCATCAATCAAGTGAAGGGTTTATACTTCTCCACCTAGTGATGGGGCGGTATCATCACTAACCTAGATGGGGGTTTGTGCTCATCAACTTAGTGAAGGGTTTGTACTTCTCCACCAGGGTGATGAGGCAGCATCGTCATCAATGAATAGGGTCTTCAAACCTTACCTTGATTCCTTTGTTGTTGTCTTCATTATTGATATATTGATCTGCTCACATAGTAGGAAGGAGCATATGTGTCATTTGAGGGTTGTGTTGCAAAGATTGAGGGAGGAGAAATTGTATACAATATGACAAGTGTGAATTTTGGTTGAAGGAGGTTGCATTTTTGGTTCATGTAGTGTTGGAGGGTGGTATAAAAGTGGATCCTAAGAAAACCGATGTGAGTAGAAATTGGCCTAGAACATTGACCCTATTGGATATTAGGAGTTTCTTGGGCCTAGTAGTTTATTATAGAAGGTTTGTAAATGGGTTCTCCTCTATTGCTTCCCCTATGACAAAATTATCTCGAAAGAAAGTTAAGTTTGTATGCACCGATGAGTATGACAGGAGCTTCCAGATATTGAATGAAAAGCTTGTGTCCACTCCTATATTTTCACTACTGGATGGGCTTGAGGGATTAGTGGTGTATTGTGATGCTTTTCGGGTTGGTTTGGGTTGTGTGTTGATGCAAAATGGTAAGGTCATAGCTTATGCTTCTAGACAACTCAAGATACATGAAAGGAACTATCCTAACGATGATCTATAGTTAGCCGCCATTGTGTTTGCATTAAAAATTTGGTGTCACTACTTGTATGGGGTGCATGTTGATGTGTTTATCAATCACAAGAGCCTCCAATATGTTTTCACTCATTAGGATCTCAACTTGAGGCAAAGAATGTGGCTAGAACTTCTTAAAGACTATGATATGAGTGTGCACTATCATCTGGGTAAGGCAAATGTTGTGGAGTATGCTTTTAGTCGGGTGTCCATGGGTAGCCTAGCTCATGTTGATGGTAGTAGTAAGCAGATGGCTAGGGAGGCACATCGATTGGCCTGATTGTGAGTTAAGTTGGAAGAAGTGAATAATGGTGTTGTTATTGTTGATGGGTATAAATCTTCATTGGTTGATGTGGTGATAGAAAAAAAAGATCTTGACTCCTCCTTACTTGAATTGAAGGTCTTGGTGAAAAAGGGCAAAGTAGAGGTTTTCTCCAAAGGGTGAGATGGTGCCCTTAGGTACCAAGGTAGGTTATGTGTTCCTTGTGTTGATGGTTTGAGAGAGAATATCCTTGATGAGACCCATAATTCTTCTCATTCTATCCACCCCGGTTCCACCAAAATGTATAGGGACTTGAGAGATGTGTATTGGTGGGGAGGCAGGAAGAGGGACATTGCTAAATTCGCTTCTAGTTGCCATAGTTGTTAACAAATCAAAGACAAACATCAAAGACTGGGTGGCCTATCCAAAGACAGAGAGATACTTACTTGGAATTGGGAGGTGATTAATATGGATTTTGTGGTTGGGTTAACGAAGACTAGGAAGGGTATTGATTCTATATGGGTTGTGGTTGATAGGATGACAAAATCGACTCACTTTCTACCTGTTAAGACTACATATGGGGTAGAAGCGTATGCAAGGTTGTGCATCCATGCGTTAGTGAGGTTGCATGAGGTTCCTTTTTCCATCATATCGCATCATGGTTCACAATTCACTTCACACTTTTGGAGGTCTTTTCAAAGGGGTCTTGGTACAAAAGTTTACCTTAGTACGACCTTTCACCCCCAAATAGATGGCCAAGCCAAAAGAACCATTCAAACTCTTGAAGATATGCTTAGAGCATATGTATTGGAGTTGAGGGACAGTTGGAATGACCATCTTCCTTTGATTGAGTTTGTATATAACAATAGCTACAATCTAGCATCGTTATGGCTCCTTTTGAGGCTCTTTATGGAAGACGTTGTAGATCACCAGTTGTTAGTTTGAGGTTGGAGAGGTAGATTTATTAGGACCAAATTTAGTTATAGAGGCTCTTAAGAATGTTAGGATGATTAGGAAAAAGTTAAAAACAGCCGAAAGTTGTCAAAAATTTTATGCCGATATGAGGAGAAGAGACCTTGAATTCAAAGTTGGTAAATGGGTCTATTTGAAAGTATCTCCAATGAAAGGTTTGGTATGTTTTGGTAAAAAGGGAAAGTTGAGTCTATGATATGTTGGTCCTTATGAGGTAATGAAGACAGTTAGTAAGGTAGCTTTTGAGTTGAAGTTGCCTAGTGTAATGAATTTGGTTCATCCGGTGTTCCATATCTCTATGTTGAGAAAATGTGTTGGTGATCATAATGCTATTGTGCCTCTTGATGTCATGAGGGTTGTTGAGGATAAATTGACTTATGAGAAGGATCCGATTCAGATTTTGGATAGGCAAGTTAAAAGATTGAGTAACAAAGAGGTGGTATCCGTTAAGGTCCTTTGGAGGAACTAACAAGTCGAAAGCGCTATCCTTATCTTTTTCACTCCACTCAAGCCTAAGGTAATTCTAAGTCCCTTATGTGATTTCAATTCTTGTATTTCAGCCCCTATGTCTTTTATATGCACTCATGTTTAAGTTGGCAAGTTTATGATGATTTTACACTTACGTTGAGGTTTTTGAAAATGGTGTTTTAAATGTAATGTTACATTCTTATTAGGGACTGATTTATTTATGATCACTCTTGTCTTGTACGTCTCTTTTACATTCGGGAACGAATGTTCCCAATAAAAAGATATTGAAACGACCCCAAAAAGTGCTCGAAAATGTGCCTCAGAATGCTCAAAATATTAAATTTCATCTATCTCAAAATCCGTGCGCAATATTGAAAATCCAACTTCATATTCTTGTTTAGGGGTAAAAATTAGGGGAAAAAGAGTCTAACCCGATTTAGGTGCAAACGATTTGAAATTTCATTTTTCGTAAATTTTCTTATCCAGAATCGATCTGTGACAATGCCGCAATGCGCAGTTGTCGTAGTCATGTGTCAATTTGGCCTCCACATCGCGGACCAGACACAGACTTGTGTATTTTGTTGCCAGTGATTTTTATCTCGGTGCAAGTCTTTTGGGTCTTAGGCCTAAGTGTTCCCAAATGTGTTTTCACCTACACTTAGCCATATTACACCCTCATATCATCAACATTCCGCAATACTCACTCAAACACGTAGTTATATTTTCACTCCCAAATTCAAGTCTCAAACCCGCATCTGGAACTAAGGTTTTCCTTCAAGATTCTTCTTCAAGCTTCAAGTCTCCATATCCAATCTTCACCAAGTTCATCTACAAGCTAAGGTATTGGGTTTCTTTCATGGATTCCTTCCACCCATGATACCCAGGCCTCCTTTTACTCAAATTGCATGATTTAAAGTTGATTTACAAATGGGTCTTGCTTATTATGAAATTCACTGCACACTATGTTAAAGCTATGTGAAATTGTGACTGTTTTGCTATATTTTGAGCTTTAAAACTTTGATCTATTATAAGATTTAAGGAGGGGTTTTGATATATGTTGCTTGAGTGTGTTTCAAAGCGTTGATTGATAGTTTTACAATGGATTTTCTTGCATGATTTCATCTTATATTTCATGGTGTTATACTAGCATTACACACCTTCTAAGTGTTTGATAAAATATCCAGATGTGGTTTCTTGAGGAATTGAAGGTCCAAAGAGAGAGATATGATATGATTGACTATATGATGATGAAATGAGCTTATTTATATGATAAATTCTATATAAATTATTGCATTAGACCATGCCCAATCTGGGGGGACTAAGAACTCGGATAACCTAGATGGGGGTTTGTACTCATTAACCAAGTGAAGGATTGGTTCTTCTCCACCTAGTGATGGGGAGGCATCATCAATAACCTAGATGGGGGTTTGTATTCATCAACCTAGTGAAGGGTTTATACTTCTACACCGGGGTGATGGGGCGGCATTGTCATCAATCTAGTGAAGTGTTTGTACCTCACCACCTAGGTGATGAGGTGGCATCATCACCAACCCACCAAGGGGTTTGTACTTTGGAATTCTAGCTTGGTCTCTTCTACACATACAATACCCTATATGAGCATGAGTTACTTAAGTATGTTTTACTTTTGCATTCATCGTACATTCCATATTGTTATATTATGCCTACTGCTTATTGTCATGCATTTTGACTATGATGCCTAATTCTTGTTGCATTTCATCCTACATACTTTGTACATTCAAACATACTAATGTGTACTCTTGCCTACATGATATCACCATGTAGGAACCAGTGTCAAAGTTGATCATCCTTCTCCTCCACGTGGCTAGTTCGATGCCACTCAAGCTAGTCGTTGAGCCCTCTACTTCAAGGACCTTAGTCTATGTTTCTCTTATCATGTATTGAGACACTCTTCCTCATTTCTATTTTGACTATGAGGATGAGCCTGGTTGCTTTGTCTTGGACCCAGTTCTTATCTAAGTATTAGAGGTGTTTATTAGACATGTTATGTACATATGCTAAGAGCCTTGACTCTATTATTCTTGATGTCTATGATATCAAAGTGCTTTTACTTAGCTCTGGTTGTCCTACTTTATTATCTCTTGATGCTTGTTTTATTGCTTCCATGACCAAAGATGTATAATGATGTTCTAAGAGGCTTATTTGGGGTTCCCTTCGGGTTTCTATTCACCGTGTCACGTCTAGGCCCTAGGCTTGGGTTATGAAAATCTTGGTATTACAGCACTATATTTATAAATGGTCCTCGAAAATCTAACACACTACGTCGAGTCGAGTGTTGTTCATGGTTGTGAAGCATGCCATAACTATGAATGGAATGCTATGAGATGTTTTAGTAAAAGGTTCACTTCTTCATGATCTATGTCATGCCTTAGCTATAAAAAGATTTTCTTCCCTAACAGGTGGTCTTTTTCTCTTATAGATCATTCTACAACCAACAAGAATAGCCCAACGAGCTCCCACAACCAAGGAGGGCCCGGTCCATCCGGCTGCTCAAGCTCCCCGAGTGGAAGGAGTTACGCATGCCAAATATCGGAACATCATTTCCATGTTAGCACAAGCCATAAACAACCAATTGAATCAAGGATCCCAAACTCCTCATGCTCCTACCCCAGCTTCAAAAGTTAGGGATGGCACAAGGATGAACCTTCCAGAGTTCCATAGCTCCAAAATGGAGAAGGACCACCAAGATTTCATTGATGAGATATATAAAGTACTTGCTATTATGGGGATAGGCTCAGAGGTTATGGTGAAACTTGAGGCCTATCAACTCAAGGGTGTTACACAAGTTTAGGTTACTCAATGGAAACTTGAGAGAAGGAATGATAATCCCATCCCATGGGAGGAATTTAGGCTTCCTTCCTCAACCGATTCATCCCTATTGAATTGAGAGAGGCGAAGATGATGGAGTTCAAGAATCTCAAGCAATGCTCCATGAGTGTGAGGGCATATTCCCTCATATTTAACAAGCTTTCTAAATATGCCACTTACTTGGTTGTCTACCCTAGGGAAAAGATGAAAAAGTTTGTGTCGGGGGTATCCAAATTGGTGAATTAAAAATGTCGCACCACTATGATTGTAGGTGATATGGATTTGTCTCAGCTCATGACTTATGTCGAGCAACTTGAATGGGAAAAGCTTAGAAAAAAAAGGAGTGGGGAGTCCAAGAAGGCTCGGTATAATGGTAGTTTCCAAGGTGCTAAGGTGGTAGTTTCCAAAAAGGTCATAAATTCCAAGTTTAAAGATCCTCCAATTTTCAAAACAAAAGGTTTGCTAATGATAAGGTCAGAAACCCTAAGGCTCAAGGAGGCAATGGTTGGATAACTTTTCCAAGGTACCCAAAATATGGATGAAATTGTGGTGGAAAATATCTGAGGGATTCAAATGCTTGTTATGAGTGTGGAAGAGTGGGCCACAACCTTGTTGATTGCCCTTATGCCCAAAACAAAGGAAAGGATGTTCGTCCCCAAGGACAAGGCAATCAAGTTGATCAAAGGGCACAAAGAGGCCAATAAGGGGGTACCCCATGGTACAACTGGTTCTAGTCTCTCCAAGGAAGGCAAGGAGTGGAGGAGATGCCTGATGTTGTTATTAGTACGTTAAAGTTTTATGATTATGTTGTGTATGCTTTATTAGATCTGGGTGCTACTCTCTCTTTCATTTCCCCTTTTGTTGTTAATAAGCTTTATGTGTATCCTGAGTTGTTGTGTGAACCCTTTAAGATGTCTACCCCCATTGTTGAGTCCATTATTGCTAGGAGGGTCTATAGGCGTTGTCTTGTGCCAATACTGCATAAGATGTTGCCTTGTTAGTTTATTGAACTTGACATAGTGGATTTTAATTTCATTCTTGCAATGGATTGGTTACATTCATATCACACTTCTATTGATTGTAGGACTTGTAAGGTTAAGTTCTAATTTCCTAATGAGCCTATCTATAAGTTGGAAAGTCATAATACGTTGGTCAAGGGCAGATTCATTTCGTGTCTTAAGGCCCCGAAAATTGATTACCAAGGGTTTCATTTATCACCTCATAATGGTTTGGCATATTATTGAGTTTAAAGTTCCTCTTATAGAGTCGGTCGCAATGGTCAATGAGTTTCTTAATGTCTTTCCCACTGAACTTCCCTGTGTCCCTCTCGAAAGGGAGATAGATTTTGGTATAGATCTCCTCCCCGATACTCAATCCATTTTCAGCCCTCCTTACCGTATGGCCCTGGCGGAGTTAAAGGAGTTAAAGGACCAATTGAAGGATTTATTAGAGAAGGGCTTTATAAGGCCTAACAAATCACCTTGGGGTGCACTAGTGTTGTTTGTAAAGAAGAAAGATGGCTCACATAGAATGTGCATCGACTACCTGTAACTCAATAAGTTCACAATAAAGAACAAGTATCCTTTGCCAAGGATAGATAATCTAAGGGGATAGCCATTTTTGTATGATTGATCTTTGGTCCAGGCATCACCAAATGAGGGTAAGGGAGTGTGACATTGTTAAGACGACTTTTCAGACTAGATATGGGCATTTTTAATTTGTGGTGAGGTCATTCGGCTTAGCTGATGGGACGATTAGATCTCATGAATAGTGTCCTTAAAATCTTACCTTGATATGTTTGTGGTGGTCTTCATAGATGACATATTGATTTACTCTCGGTATGAGGAAGAGTATGTGAAGCATCTGAGGGTAGTGTTGCAAACGTTGAGGGATGAGAAGTTGTTTCTAAATTTGATAAGTGTGAATTTTTGTTGAAGGAAGTTTCATTCCTAAGGCTTGTGGTGTCGGGTGATGGAAATAAAGTAGATCCTGAGAAAATGGAAGTGATAACAAATTAGCCTAGGCCCTTGACTCCAACGGATATAAGGAGTTTCCTGGGGTAGGGGTATCACCGGAGGTTCATGGATTGTTTCTCCTCAATTTCTTCCCCTTTGAGAAAATTGACTCAAAAGAAGGCAAAATTTGTGTAGACCAATGAATGTGAAAGAAGTTTCCAAACTTTGAAAGATAAGCTTACATCGGCTCCTATTTTTGCTCTACCGGAAGGGTTGGAAGGGTTTGTGATTTATTACGATGCTTCAAGGGTTGGTTTGGGGTGTGTACTGATGCAAAGTGGTAAGGTCATAGCATAAGCATTTCGACAATTAAAGGTGCATAAGCGTAATTATCCCACTTTTGGAGATGCTTCCAAAAGTGCCTTGGTGCTAAAGTTGAGCTTAGCACGACATTTCATTCTCAAATGGACGGCCAAGCCAAAAAGACAATTTAAGCTCTTGAAGATATGCTTAGGGCTTGTGTTTGGGAGTTTAAAGGTAGTTGGAATGAATATCTTCTACTTATTGAATTTTCTTGCAATAATAGCTATCACTCTAGCATTAGAATGGATCCCTTTGAAGCCCTGTACGGGGGAAAACGCTTTATTGGGACCAAACTGGCTCATGGATGCTTTGGAGAAAGTTAGGTTGATAAGGGGAGACTGAAGATGGCTCAAAGGAGGCAAAAGTCCTACTCCGACACAAGAATAAGAGATCTTGAGTTTGATGTTGATGAGCAGGTGTATTTGAAGGTCTCACCCATGAAGGGTGTGGTCTGGTCTAGTAAGAATGGGAAGTTGAGCCCAAGATTTGTAGGGCCTTATTAAATTATGAAGAGAATTGGTAAGGTTGCGTATGAATTAGGGACTCCCATGGAGATGAGTATAGTCCATCTGGTCTTCCATTTGTCTATGTTGAGGAAGTGTGTTCTTGACCCAAGTTCGATAGTACCCTTGGGTGTTGTAGGTGTTGTAGAAGATAACTTGACTTATGAGGAAGTACTGGTGGAAATACTTGATAGACAAGTAAAGAGGTTGAGAAATAAAGATGTGGCGCTCGTCAAAGTCCTCTCGAGGGACCAACAAGTTGAAAGTGCCACATGGGAAGCCAAAATCGATATGAAAAAGCGATATCCCTATCTTTTCCATTACGATCAAGCCTGAGGTAGTACAATTTTTCTCATCTTAGAATCTCCTCTCCTTTCATCCATTTCCATGACATTCATGCATATTTCATGTGAATTTGAGATTGCATTATAAGTGCTATTTGAAACATGGTTTGAAGATTTCAAATGGTGTGTGTGTTGCATTTTGTATATAGTAATTGGCATATGGTGCTGTCATGACCCAAGCATAGGGCCTGGACGTGACACGACGACTAGGCAACCCAAAGGGACCCCAATCAAGCCTCTTTACTTGTCATAACACATCCTCGGTTGCGGAAGCATACAAAGGACATATATATTAAACAAGGACAATAAGCTAAGGGAAAAGCTTGCTAAAACAACAACATTACCAAAACAAGGAGTCACAATTCATATCGTAAATACACACTTGTACAACATACACCTCTAAGTACATAGATAGAGCGGGGCCAAGACAAAGCTACCGGGCTCACCTTCATAGTCAATAGAACATAAGATGGTGTCTTAACACATAGATAATAGCAACATATACTAAATCCCCAAAAATGGAGGACTCACCAACAAGCTTAGAATAGCACCAACTAGCCACGTGGAGGAGGGGGATCGACCGGGCACCGATTCCTACATGGCGATATCATGTAGGAAAGAGTATGTGTTAGTACATTTGAATGTACTAAATATGTGGGATGCAATGCAACAAGGAATAGGCATCATAATCAAAAAGCGCAATAGTAGACCATAAACATAATATAGTAATATGGCATGTATGATCGAAGCTAAAGTAAAACATGCTTGAGTAAATCATGCTCATATAAAATATCATATGTGAAGAAGATACCAATCTAGCTTTCTAACCTTGGTTGGTTGATGATGGTCACACCCCAATCATCCTAGGTGGATAGGTATAGACCCTACATATGGTTGATGTTGGTCACACCCCTATCATCCTAGGGGGCGAAGTATAAACCCCTCATATGGTTGATGAGTACAAATCCCCAACACGGTTGATTATAGACACACCCAAATCATCCTAGGTGGTGAAGTATAAATCCCTCACATGGTTGATGAGTACAAATCCCCATCTCGATTGAGTACGGCCTAATACAATACTTTATATAGAAATAATATGCATAAGCTCATTTCATCATTACAACATCATTCATATCATATCTAATGCTTTGGACCTTCAATTTCCTAAGAAACCATAACCGGACATTTTATCAAACACTTGGTGGGTGTACAATGGGGGTAAAAGAGCATGCAATTTAGAGATGAAATCATGCAAGAAAATCTATTGTAAAACCATCACTCAACTCCTTGCAACAACTCGAAGAATTCCACATCAAAACCTCTCATCAAAACTTACAATATATCCAAGATATATAGCTCACAACATAGCAAAATAGCCACAACTTTACATAACTTTAACATGGTTCATAGACATTTCATAGTAGTAAACCCATTTGTAATATCCACTTTAGATCATGCAATACTAATTAAAAAGGGGTTTAGGAACCTTGGGTAGAAGGACCTAATGGTTCAACACCACATACCTTAGGTCTAGAGTTGCTTGGAATTGAGATTGGGAAGAATGGAGGCTTGGAAATGATCTTGGAATCCAATCTTGTTCTTGGGTTTCCTTGAAATTTAAATAGGGCTTGATGGAGGCTCTTAAGATGATTTTGGAGTGTGATTGATATGACAGTAATTAAATTGAGTCCTTAAGATTAGAGTTTAGGTCTTCTAGGAAGGTTAAGATAACCTACAAAGTCAGAAAGGGTCATTAGGATAATTAGCATTTACGAAAATTCCATTAGTTAACGGATGGAAAAATTGGCAAAGTGTCATGTTACTGAAGACTTCACTAGCCATGTGTCACTCCACAGTCATGTGGAGTTCACGTGAGGCAAGACTTAGACAGAAAAAATGGAATCGGAACACTTGAGAAAAAGTTAGCATCGACGTCACTTTGACGGCCACTTTCGCGGACCGTGTAGTATTGCACGGACCGTGTACTAGTCTGTCCCACCTCACTTAGACAAGAAAATGTTGCTGGCCACCACACGTCTAGGTGACACGGCCCATACCCCTTCACACTAGCCGTACAAGGAAGTCGTGGCCCATGCCTTAGCTTCCAATGCCACCCATGCTAGTCAAGCCTCCTAAAACACCTCCACGCCCCTCCTCACGACCAGTGGTGAGTCACACGACCCGTACCAAAGGTCATGGATCAAGGCTTAGCCTCACCACTCCATTTTCCAGCCCCAAACATTTCTCAGGACACATACAAGGCCACATTGCCCATATAGGTGCCCTTGGGGCTTCACTGCACGGGAGGGTCTCACAAAAACGATCATAACTCCTTCATCCAACATTAGAATGAGGTGAAACCAAGTGCATTGCGAAACTAACTCAGAGTGATTTCATTTGAAATGTTGTGAGCCACCAGTTCCAAATATGCTAAGAGTTATGCTAGTTTAAAGTTGACCCTTATATGAAACAACATCCAAAACTCAACTTGGAGGTAAGTCTTGAACTCGTTTAGGTACTAGGAGTCTCCCATGAATCTAGTACACCCCCAATCTAACAAAATGAGGCTTGAAACATGGATATAAAAGAGCATAAAGTTATAGAGTGTAACAATATCTCCCCGTTGGGAACATTCGTCCCCAAATGTGAGGAAAACGTACACAAGGAAAGTAGTCATGAAGAGTTTTAGCCTAACATGGATGCAACAAATGTATCTAAACATGATTTTCAAAAGTCTTAGCATGAACATCGAAATTTACCATAAAACCCCGCCCATATAAACATGAATGCATGCAATAGCTTAAGGCCAAAAATTAAGAATTGAAATCGCATAGGGAACTTAGGATTAGTACGTTAGGCTTGAGTGGAGTGGAAAAGATAAGGATATCATTTTTGCATATTCGCTTCGGCCACCCATGTAGCGCTTTCGACTTGTTTGTTCCTCCAATGGACTTTAACGGATGTCACCTCCTTGTTCCTCAATCTCTTCACTTTCCTATCTAAAATATAAATCGGGACCTCCTCATAAGTCAAGTTATCCTCAACAACACCCACCACCTCATGAGGAACATTGGCATTAGGGTCACCCACACATTTCTTCAACATAGAGATATGGAACACGGATGAACCAAGTTCAATTCACTAGGAAAATTTACCTCATAAGCTACCTTGATAACCCTCTTCAAGTCCTTATAAGGACCAACATACCTTGGACTCAATTTCCCCTTCTTACCATAATAGATCATACTTTTCATTGGGAAACCTTCAAATAAACCCAATCACCCACTTTGAATTCAAGGTCCCTTCTTCTCACATCGGCATAAGATTTTTGACGACTTTGGGCCGTTCTTCACCTTTCCCTAATCATCCTAGCCTTCTCAAGACCATCCATAACTAGATCCACTACCAATAAGGTCCCCTCTCTAACCTCAAACCAACCGACCAGTGATCTACATCGCCTCCCATAAAGAGCCTCAAAAGGAGCCATACAAATGCTAATATGATAGCAATTGTTGTATGCAAATTCAATCAAAGGAAGATGGTCATCCCAACTACCTCTCAACTCCAATACACATGCCCTAAGCATATCTTCAAGTGCTTGAATGGTTCTTTTAGCTTGGCCATCTGTTTGGGGATAAAAGGTCGTACTAAGGTGAACTTCTGTACCAAGACCCCTTTGAAAAGACATCCAAAAGTGTGAAGTTAATTGGGCACCCCGATCTGATATGATGGATAAAGGAACCCCATGTAACCTCACTAACTCATGGATGTACAACTTTCCATACTCTTCCGGCACTATATGTGTTCTTAACCAGTAGAAGATGAGCTAATTTTATCATCCTATCAACCACCACCCATATGGAGTCAAAACCTTTTCTAGTCTTGGGAAATCCAACCACAAAATCTACATTAATATCCTCCCATATCCAAGTAGAGATCTCCACCCGGCTTTTTATGTTCGTCTTTGACTTGTTGAAAACTATGACAACCGGAAACAAATTTGGCAATGTCCCCCTTCATGCCTCCCCACCAATACACATCTATCTAGTCTCCATACGTTCTATACATTTTGGTGGAACCAGGGTGTAAAATAAGAGGAATTATGGGCTTCATCAAGAATTCTCTCCCTCAAAACCATCAAAACAAGGCACATACAACCTACCTTAGTATCTAAGGGCCTCATCTCCCCCTTGGGAGAAAACCTCGATCTTTCCCTCTTTCACCAAAGCCTTCAACTCAAGCAAGGAGGAGTCTAGATCTTGTTTTGCTAACACCTCATCAGTCAATGATGATTTTGAACCATCAACCGCAACAATACCACCACCCACATCTTCCAACCTCACCCCCAACCTAGCCAATCTATGCACCTCCCTAGATATCTCCCTAGCACCACCACCCACATGAGCTAGGCTACCCTATAGACACCCGACTCAAAGCATCCACCACAACATTTGCCTTACCTGGGTGGTAATGCACACTCATGTCATAGTCCTTAAGAAATTCTAACCACCTTCTTCGGCTCAAGTTGAGATCTTTTTAAGTGAAGACATATTAGAGACTCTTTTGATCGGTGAAGACATCAACATGCACCCCATACAAATAATGATGCCAAAACTCTAATGCAAATACCACGGTGGCCAATTCAAGATCATGGATAGGGTAGTTCTTTTCATGCACTTTGAGTTGCCTAGAAGCATAGGCTATGACCTTACCATTTTGCATGAGCACAAAACCTAAACCAACCCTAGATGTATCACAATACACGACAAAACCCTCAAGCCCATCCGATAGTGACAATATCGGAGCGGACACAAGCCTATCTTTCAATGTTTGGAAGCTTTTCTCATATTCATTGGTCCACACAAACTTAACCTTCTTTTGAGTCAATTTTGTCATAGGGGAAGCGATGGAGGAGAACATTCATGAACCTTCTATAGTAACATGCAAGGCCCAAGAAGCTCTTAATATTCGACAGGGTCAATGGTCTAGGCCGATTCCTAATCACATCGATTTTCTTAGGATCCACTTTTATACCATTCCTCGACACCACATGACCCAAGAATGCAACCTCCTTTAACCAAAATTCACACTTTTCATATTTAGCATACAATTTCTCTTCCCTCAATCTTTGCAATACAACCCTTAAATGCCCCACATGCCCCTCCCTACTATGTGAATAAATCAAAATATCATCAATGAAGACCACAACAAAGAAATCAAGGTAGCGTTTGAAGACCCTATTGACTAAGTTCATGAAGATGGCCGGTGCATTGTTTAACCCAAAAGACATCACCACGAATTCATAATACCCATTTCTAGTCTGGAAGGCCATTGGGAATATCACACTCCCTCACCTTTACTTGATGATACCAAAACCGAAGATCAATCTTGGAGAAAAAGCTAGCCCCTTGCAATTGGTCAAAAAAGTCATCAATTCTTGGAAGAGGATACCTATTCTTTATAGTGACCCTATTGAGTTTCCGGTAGTCAATGCATAATGTAAGTGACCCATCCTTTTTCTTTACGAATAATACCAGTGCACCCCAAGGTGATTGAATAGGCCTAATAAATCCCTTCTCCAACAAATTCTTCATTTTCTCCTTTAACTCCTTCAACTCCGTCGGGGCCATGCGATAAGGGGGAATGGAGATAGGTTGAGTATCGGGAAGGAAATCTATGCCAAAATCTATCTCCCTTTTGGGAGGGACACTGGGAAGGTTATTTGGAAAGACATCAAAAAATGCATTTACAACTGGAACAGACTCTATGAAAGGGACTTTGGACTCCACATCTTTGAATCTCACAAGATGACACAAACACCCCTTGAAAATTAACTTATGGTCTTTAATGCATGAAATGAATCTACCCTTTACCACCACATCATAACTTTCCTACTCAAGGATGGGTATATTTGGGAAGTGATACTTGACCCTACAGGTTCTACCATTGAAAGAGGCATCATATACATGCAACCAATCCATCCCAAGAATAACATCAAAATCAACCATATCTAATTCAACAAGATCACAAGGTAAGACTTTATGGAAGATACAAACCGAACAATTTCTATACACTTTCCTAGCAATAATTGATGCACCTATATGAGTAGACACCTTGTAAGACTCATGCAACAAATCTGACTCAACATAGAACTTTTTCGCAACTAAGGGGGTAACAAAGGAAAGGATGGCACCTGGATCAATCAAAGCATATACATCAAGATCAAAGATTTTCAACATAGCGGTAACAATGTCGGGAACCTCACCAATCCCTTGCCTCCATTAGGAGGTTGTGCCTTGGGGCACCACCTTGAGGGCCACCTCTACCCAATGGAACCGGATTTGCACCCTAACCCTTACCATAGCTTCTTGGACAATCTACCTTCTTGTGACCAAGCTCCCCATATTCAAAGATGCATTACAACCCTTCAAACATAGACCCTCATGCTTCCTTCCACATTCAGGACACACCTCTATAGGAGCCACTCCACCCACACCTTGAGGCCTAGGGAAGTCATTGGCAAATCCCCTATTAGTAGTATGGGAAGGCCCTTGACCATGGAGAAATCTAGTACTCTTTTGGAACTTACCCTCAAACTGGGCCCTCTTGGCCTCATGGCCCCTCCACTTTCTCAACTTCTCTTCTTCCATTTGCTCGGCATAGGTTAGCAATCGAGAAAAATCCATATCACTAATAAGTAAGGCGGACCGACATTCTTCACTTACCAAGTCGGAAACCCCCATAAAAAACTTATTCATCCTTGACCTAGGATCCGCCACCAAGTGAGGAACATACTTTGATAGTTGATTAAATTTGACGGCATACTCCCTCATACTCATAGCACCTTCTTTCAAGTTCATAATTCAACCAACTTTGCTTCCCTAAGCTCAAGAGGGAAGAATTGATTAAGGAAAGCCAATTTGAATTCCTCCCAAAGCACCATGTAGCCATTACACTTATTACGTTTCCATTGATCAACCAAATTTGAGCCATCCCTTTGAGTTGATATGCCACTAACTTTGCCTTTGTATTTGGTCCAACACCCATGATAGACAAGATTTTGTAGATTTTATCGATAAATTCTTTTGGATCTTCATTCACCTTGGACCCATGGAAAACCGGAGGATTTATCCTCATGAAGTCCCTTATGCTAGCTCCCGAAGTAGTAGCATGAGGGGCTTGGTCCCCTTGTTGGACTTGGTTGGCCACCACTTGGGCAAGCATAGTAAGGGCATCCCGGAGCTCACCATTGGTAGGTTGCTCCTCGGGAGTTTGTGCCCTTCTTCCTCTAGTATTCGACAAGATCTAGCATAGAAAAGAACAATCATTAGGGGGAAGATACTTACCACAACTCTATAGGATGACTTAGGACATGAAGAAGGGAAACATTTTCTACAACGCCTCATAGCCTCCTATCTATAGTTATGGCACGCTTCACAACCATGGACGAGACTCTAATCGATGCGATGTGTTAGACTCCAAGGATCTATCAACCTAGTTCTTTGATACCAAGTTTGTCATGACTTAACCCTAGGGCCTGGACATGACACGACAAATGGGGAACCCAAAAGGACCCCAATCAAGCCTCTACTTTTCATAACACATCCTTGGTCGCGGAAGCATATAAAAGACATATATATTAAACAAGGATAATGAGGCTAAGGGAAAAGATAGCCAAAACAACAACATTACCAAAATAAAGAGTCACAATTCATATCATAAGTACACACTTGTCCAACATACATCTCTAAGTACATAGATAGAGCAGGCCAAGACAGAGCTACCAGGCTCACCCTCAAAGTCAATAGAACATTAGATAGTGTCTTAATACATAGATAATAGAAAGATAGACTAAAGTCCTCGAAATGGAGGACTCACCAACAAGCTTAGAATAGCACCGCCTAGCCACGTGGAGGAGGGGGATCAACTCGGGCATCGATTCCAACATGGTAATATCATGTAGGCAAGAGTATGCGTTAGTATATTTGAATATACTAAGTACGTGGGATGCAATGCAACAAGGAATTGGCATCATAAACAAAATGCATAACAATAGAAAATAGACATAATATAGTAATATGGCATGTATGATCGATGCTAAAGTATAACATGCTTGAGTAAATCATGCTCATATAAAACATCATATGTGAAGAAGAGACCAATCTAGCTTTCCAACCTTGGTTGATTGATAATGCTCACACCCCAATCATCCTAGGAGGCGAGGTATAAACCCCTCACATGGTTGATGTTGGTCATACCCAAGTCATCCTAGGGAGTGAAGTATAAACCCCTAATATGGTTGATGAGTACAAACCCCCAACTCGGTTGATGATGGTCACACCCCAATCATCCTAGGTGGTGAAGTATAAATCCCTCACATGGTTGATGAGTACAAATCCCCATCTCGATTGAGTAGGTCTAATACAATACTTTATATAGAAATAATCATATACATAAGCTCATTTAATCATTACAACATCATTCATATCATTTCTACTGCTTTGGACCTTCAATTTCCCAAGAAACCATAACCGGACATTTTATCAAACACTTGGTGGGTATACAATGGGAGTAAAAGAGCATGCAATTTAGAGATGAAATCATGCAAGAAAATCTATTGTAAAACCATCTCTCAACGCCTTGCAACAACTCGAAGAATTCCACATCAAAACCTCTCATCAAAACTTATAATAGATCCAAGATATATAGCTCACGACATAGAAAAATAGCCACAATTTTTCATAGCTTTAACATGGTTCATAGACATGTTCATAGTAGTAAACCCATTTGTAAACTCCACTTTAAATCATGCAATACTAATTAAAAGGGGTTTAGGAACCATGGGTAGAAGTACCCAATGGTTCAACACCATACCTTAGGTCTAGAGTTGCTTGGAATTGAGATGGGGAAGCATGGAGGCTTGGAAATGATCTTGGAATCCAATCTTGTTCTTGGGTTTCCTTGAAATTGAGTTGGGGCTTGATGGAGGCTCTTGAGAGGATTTGGGAGTGTTATTGATATGAAGTAGTGAAATTGGGTCCTTAGATTAGAGTTTAGGTCTTTTAGGAAGGTTAAGATAGCATAAAAAGTCAAAAAGGGTCATTAGGATAATTAGCATTTATGAAAATGCCATTAGTGAACGGATGAAAAAATTGGCAAAGTATCATCTTACTGAAGACTTTACTAGCCATGTGCCACTTCACGGCCATGTGGATTGCCCATGAAGAAAGAAAAAATGGAATTGGAACAGTTGAGTAAAGTTAGCGTCGACGTCACTTTGATGGACACTTTCACGGACTGTGTAGTGTTACACGGACCGTGTACTGGTCCGTCCCACCTCACTTAGATGAGAAAATGTTTCTGGACACCACACGCCAAGGTGAAATGGCCCGTACCCCTTCACACGAGCCGTACAAGGTAGTTGTGGCCCTTGCCTTAGCTTCTAATGCCACCCACGCCTAGCCAAGCCTACTAAAACACCTCCACGTCCCTCCTCACGACTAGTGGTAAGTCATATGACCCATGCCACTAGTCGTGGATCAATTACTAGTGTCACCACGCCATTTTCCATCCCCAAACATTTTGCACGACCCGTACAAGGCCACACTGCCCGTATGGGTGCCCGTGGGGCTTCATTGCATGGGAGGGCCTCATAAAAAAGGTCATAACTCCTTCATCCGACATCAGAATGAGGTGAAACCAAGTGTGTTGTGAAGCTAACTCAAATTGCTTTCAATTAACTTGTTGTGGGCTACCCAGTCACAAATGTGCTAAGAGTTATGCTAGTTTAAAGTTGACCCTTATATGAAATAACACGCAAAACTCAACTTGGAGGTAAGTCTTTAACTTATTTAGTTACTAGGAGTCTCCCATGAATCTAGTAAACCCCCACCCTAACCAAATGAGGCTTAAAACATGGATATACAAGAGCATAAAGTTTCAGAGTGTCATAATTCCTCCCCCTTGGGAACATTCATCCCCGAATGTGAGGAAAACGTACACAACGAGAGTAGTCATGAATATTTTTAGCCTAAAATGGATGCAACAAATGTATCTAAACATGGTTTTCAAAAGTCTCAACATGAACGTCAAAATTTACCATAAAACCTAGCCCAAATAAACATGAATACATGCAATGGCTAAAGACCAAAAATTAAGACTTGAAATCGCATAGGGGACTTAGGATTAGTACCTTAGGCTTGAGTGGAGAGGAAAATAAAAGGATATCATTTTTGCATATTCGCTTCGGCCACCCATGTAGCGCTTTCGACTTGTTTGTTCTTCCAATGGACCTTAACAGATGTCACCTCCTTATTCCTCAATCTCTTCACTTTCCTATCTAAAATCCGTACCTGGACCTCCTCAACAATACCCACCACCTTAAGAGGCATAATGGAATTAGGGTCACCCACGCATTTCCTCAACATAGAGATATGGAACAACGGATGAACCAAGTTCATTTCACTAGGCAACTTTAACTCATAAACTACCTTGCCAACCCTTTTCAAGACCTCATAAGGACCAACATACCTCATAAGTGTCATAGGTGCATGAACCCATTCCTTAGAGCTTGTCTTAGTACATTCGGGGACGAATGTTCCTAAGAAAGACATAATGTAAGACTCCACTTCTGGGGGTAGGAGAGATGTAAGAAATAAGCTTGGATTTGAATTGTTGATGTTTAAGATGGGGTTTTATGGCTCATAATGTAGAGTACGACCCATAAAGTGGGTCTCATAGAATGGGAATCAGAGAAAAAAAGTCTTTGAGCTTTGAAGAAGGGCCAATAAACGAAACCCCATTTACGGCCCGTAGAAATATCTACGAGTCGTAGATGAGGTTCCATGACAAATTCCAGTAACTCAATTTCAAGACCCCTAGTTTATGAAAGGTCAACTACGGCTCGTAGAATGCTCTACAGCCTGTAGACGTGGTCTCGTAGACTTGTCCAGCCAGAATTTTCCTAACGATAAATTTGACCTTTCCTCCTTTTTCTAAGTATAAACTACATCATTTTGACCCCACCTTTATCCATTATCAGTATATAAGACCCTAATTCATCCCATTCCCTCTCATTCCCAAAAACCCTAAGTCTCTGGACTCTCTCTCAAACACTGTCAAGTGCCCTCAAAGCTTCAAGTAAAATGTTGTAAGCTAGGATTCCAAATTTCTCATCATTTTCCAAGGGTTTTTCTATCCTATATCTCCAAGGTATGTGAGTTTGATTGTGGGAACCTTCCTTCCCATAAGCAAAACTATTTTTATTCTCTAACTACATGAAATCTATTGATCTTTATGGGTATTTTATGAATATATGATATTATTATTATGCATTCTATGATGGTTTATTTTTATGCATTATCATACAATAAGATAACATCTAGAATTTATGTATTTATATGAGTATTGAGGAAGCCTTAACTAGGTTTTACTTGATGTATTTCATATTTTTATGTCCATATTTTTGAAGATGATGTATATTATTGTAATGTGTTGATCAAGAGATATTAAAACTAATTATTTTCCACTATGTATCTAGAAATATGATTTCTAAATGATAAGGGCTTTACTACAATATTTGTTGATTGATTTGAATAACTTTAAAATGAATCGATTTTACTCTTGTTTTGTCTTATAATCTTGAAATGTGTGATTTTAAGTACATGTACTTATACACACCATGTTTGACTAAATTTACAAGACAAGCATGTTTTGATAAATCATGGCCTCCTAAGCGTACATTAAAATCATGAAAAGTTCCTATGATTGGAAAATAAAATGTTGAGCCCTTATTCTATACTTTTACTCTCTTGTTAGTGAACCATGTTAATATGAAGGGGTCATTCATAACAACTATTTCACCCTCATGTACTATCTAAAGCTCACTAGACGGGGCCATGCAAATTACAATCTCCAGCCTCATGTGTATTGTGATGCCTACTAGAAGGGGTTATGTCCTATGATATATTTTTATCCTCTAGTACAAGGTATATACACCATGTGTAGGGGTTATGCCTATCAAAATCTCTACCCTTATGTGTAATGCAATACCTACTAGAAGGGGTTATATATTATGCTACGTTTTTACCCTCTAGTACAAGGTACATGCCAAGTCTAGGGGTTATGCATTTGAATGAGATACTCATTCCATGTATCATATTTTATAAGTTATGTAAGTTATGATTAAGTTTATGTCTATTTCAAAGTATTCCTTGGGACTAGAGATAGCACCGATTGTTTCCTAAAGTTTGTTAAGTCTTGCTCTCTTAACTATGTGCCACCATTGATTTATATTATTTCCCTTAATGCGCTTTTCTTGGTGGATCTATCTATATTATGACTCACCATGTGGGGTTATGCTTGGTTTACCTTGGCAAATAGACTTCTCCTTCATTCGGTGTGGAGTGAACATCGAGATTCCAAGTAGTAGCTCGCTTAGTCTTACATCTGTTAGGGTCTCCTCTCACATATGTTTGATATATTATGCAAGTTGGACTATCTTCATGCATGTTTGATTTGAGCATTAATTATACATGACATATTGAGCTTATATCTATAATTATGATTATACATCTTGATTATTATGGCTTATGTCCCTTGTTGCATTGCACCCTGCATACTTAGTGTATTACAAGTACTAATGCATACTTTTTGCCTACATTATCTAACATGCAGGGAGCAGAGCTCCTATTCATCCTCCTCCTCCACATGGCTAGTCGGATCATTCAAAGATTGCTATTGGTGAGTCCTCCACTCCGGGGACAACATCTACTTTACTTCCATGCTTTGTTAAGACTTAACTAGTTTAGACCTTCTTTTATCTTTTGAAGGTGAGCTAGGGAGCTGTCTTGGCCCCCGTTCCACTCATAATAGATGTGATGTTGAATATGGAAGTTTATGTATCAAGCTTGACTCTATTATCTGTATGTAATTGTAAAGACTTCCCTTTGTCCCATTTTCCTTCTATACTTATTGTATATGCATGTATGTAATAGAAGTCCCTAGTCCCTAAATGCTCCATTGCGTGAGTTCAAAGTCACGTTTCCCTTAGAAATTATGTACTGTATTTATTAATCCTTTATTGCTTCTGCAAAACCAAGGATGTGCTATGTATGCTTACGAGGCTTATTTGGGGATCCCTTTGGGTTTCTATTCACCATGTCACATCTAGTCTCTAGACTTGGGTCATGACGTTGTAAACTTCTAGTGAGGTGGTTGAGTTAGATAAAATGACTTTTATTGTCCTGGATTTACTGTTGGAGGCTATTGAAAAAGTGAAATTGATTAGGGAAAAGTTGAACATGGTTCAAAGTCACATAGGTTTTATTTGGATGTTAGAAAGAGGAATCTTGAGTTTCTTGTTGGTAATTGGGTGTATGTGAAAGTCTCATCTATGAAGTATCTAATGCATTTTGGAAAGAAGGTCAAGTTAAGTTCCTAACATGTAGGTCCTTATAAGATTGTTGAATGGATTGAGAATATGGGTTAGAGGTTGGATTTGCCTCCAGACATGAGTTCTATTCAACCGATTTTCCATGTGTTTATGTTAAGAAAGTTAGTTGGAGATCCTAGTGCTATTGTGCCTTTGTGAGGTGCTAAGGTTGAGGAGAACTTGTCTACTAAAGAAGTTTCAATTGAGATTTTTGACAGACAAGTGAAGGCTTCCTAACAAGGATGTGGCTTCGGTTAAGGTGCTTTGGAGAAGTCAACATGTTGAAAGTGTTGTATGTGATGCAGAATCAAGTATGATGAGACGGTACCTCTATCCTTTCTACTCTACTCAAGCCTAAGATATTCAGTTCTTTTTATTCTCAATGGTCTTAATTCTTTCACTCTTGAGTTTCATGACGTGACATGCATACATGTGTACAAAAATGATTTAAGAATTTTCTTTTGAATGATTTAAATATGTTTTGGTATGAATTTTAATGACTTCATGATTTTCAAGTGACAAAATATGCATTGTATCTTGTGTTTGAATGTTTCATGTTCTATGTCAAGCCTTTTAAGCCTTGCTCTAGCAAATTCGAGGATGAATATTCTCAAGAAGGAGATGATGTAAGGACTTGGACGTTGTACAACCTCATTAGAGCTTGGAAATTTTGTTCCAAAAAATTTTAGACCAAGGTGATGCTTTATGGAAGCCTTCACAGTTCATGTGAGGCTATATAGACCATATGGAGCCTCCTTGGAGTGTCCCTTGGCCTTATGTGGAGTGTATAGTCCTTAACATGAAGTTTTGGCCTAAGGTATGCCACACAAAGAACCCATACGAGCTGTGTGTTACTTCATGGACCATGTGGTGGCCCTTGTGCTGGCCTTAGTCTTGCAATTCCAGAGTTTTGGGACCAAGTAAGGTTGTAGAGCCAAGTATACAGTTCGTACAAGGTGGCACGGTCCGTATAAGTGAATGGGCTATTCGTGTGCATGACAAGTATGGATTGAATTGTGACTTGGCTTTTTAGCCCAAATATGAATGATTATGAAGAATATTTGGCTTTTACGCCCAAAGGTGCATTTAAAGGGTTTGAAATGACTATTGGCTCTTTTGAAAGCATGCATATGTATAAGTATTCTTATGGGATGTTGACTTAGCACCGATGAGATTGGAGGCGTCACGGCTATCCCCAACGATCCTCTTCTTTTCTCTTGAACTATGTGCCAACATATGTATTGAGACCTAAGGCTCACCCCGTTAGTTGAGGTATGACCCATTAGAAAGATCTGAGGCTTATCCCGTTAGTTGAGGAATGACTCGTTAGAAATATTGTGAAAATGCTATCCGAAATGGGAGGCCCATAAGGAACGTTACTTCTCTAAAATGGGAGGCGCGTAAGGAGAAGTAGGGTTTAGCTTTGGCAAGTAGATCATCTCTTTTTCGATGTGGGGATAACTTTGGCATTACAAGTAATAGCTTGTTGGGTCTTATATGTCGGTTTAGGTATCATCCCCATTATATATGAGCACTATGGCATTTTATGCATCATGGACTTCATGGCATATTGTTTTATTACTCTTCATTGCTATATATCTCTTTCTATATTATGTTCCCTTCTCATCTTATATTGAATGTAGGTTTGATAAGTCATATGTATTGTATGTCCACATATTTAGAACATTTAAACGTACTAACGCATACTTTTTGCCTACAAGATCTAACTATATAGGGACCGGAGACAACCTTCATCCACTAGCGGACCACTAGATTTGATTGAGATACTTCTTGTGGTGAGTGCTATCTTCCAGGGATAAGCCATGATTCATCTACCTTATTTTGCTTCCGCTTATGTTATTTATTTTGAGGGTGAGGCCGGTACATGTCTTGTCCTATCTTATTCTATGACTAGAAGCATTGTTGGACATCTTGTGGTCTCTTGTCGGATCTATATGTTATGTGTTGTATTTGGAGCTTATGATTATGGTTATCTATTGGATATGGCTATCATGGATAGATTATGAGAATTATGATAAGTATGTATGCTCTAATGTGGAAAACTAAAAGATCTCAAATCCTATATTGCCCCCATAGAGACAGTCATACTTACCAACTCCTTAGTTCTTATGTGTTATGTGCTATGTCAATCCATGCATCCCTCATCCCTATGTCAGCCCCATAGCGTGAGTCCTACTTTCCCAGGTTCGGGTCATGACAGATAACAACAATGTTGGATCAGAAGTTGGTAGTGCTTGTTTTCATAAGAGAAGGCTAAAATTATGATAAAAATCATGATTTGAAGTCCATATTAACAATGTATTCAGTGCCAAGTGTGTATGGGCTTTATTGTGTAATTCTTATATTGTTTTTCAATCCAGAAATTGCTTTGTTACTCGGATTAAGACTGTAGGTTAGTTGGTTAGGAAAGTATCATAGTTGAGTGTTCATAACAGTCCACTTAGTCTAAAATGACCAACCAAATATAGTATATATCCCTTGATCATAATATTTGAGTCTTGCATGTATCTTTTCTTTGTAAATACCTAGTCATCAAACCCTATTGTCTGTGTAAATCTTGAATTTGTCCCTAGACCCTCCTTGAATATTTTGCACCTTAACTCAGGTCAAAAGCCTAAGTTGAGAGTGGCTATCAAAAGTGGCCCTGGTTCATAAGTCAGATATCGTGCAACTTAACTCAAGCAAAAGCCTAAGTTGAGCGTGACTGTTGCAAAAAAATCTCAACAAGACAAAAGGGAGCAAATGAGTATAATGAAAAAGGGAAAAATATGAAATGAGTGTGAAAATTGTCATAAGTGCCAAAAATGTGAGTTGAAAAGAAAAAGAATTAAGAAAAATAAAGGGCAATAAGATGAAAACTAGAATAAGTGCACCTGAAAAGTGTTTGAAACAGGAAAGAGGGAACAATGAGTTGAAATAAAAGTGTTGGTAAGGAAAAGTGTAAAATAGAACCATGTCAAGTAGGCCAATTAGTCATTATGTTCCAAAAAAATCATATCAAGCACCCCAAGCCCATGTTACAAGCTAAGAAAGTCTTATAGTAATTCTAGATGAACTAGTCAAATGTCATGGTCATGAATATAGAAGCAAGCCTATGGTATTATACATAGTGTTTTATATCAATTGTGAGTGTGAGCGTATTTGTTATTCCCTAGCATTGAATCAAAATAAATAAGTTTTAGTGAGAAATAAGACTTCTTTTTCTGAGGGAACTTAAATTACATTGCTAATTGTGGACTATCTTGGTGGCTGTTACTTATATATATTGTCATATCTGTCAAAGTTACTTTATAACGTGTTGATCTTCTCGAGTTTATTTGATAACTTTTCTATGTATGCACTCATAGTAAGGTCATCTGTGATTGACTGAGATATGATGTATGCCATGAGATTGAGGTCAATGTTTGCAGTGTACTGCTTATGTTAGATTGAGTCCTTCGCTTTAGGACAAACAACAATTTTAAGTTGAGGGCATTGATGTACCTAAAAAATATGACACTTAGAATGCTTAAAACTTAGAATTTTGTGCGTTATCTAAGTGTTATTGGTAGATTTAATGTGTTTTTGTATGGATTTTGCTGGATTACAAGATTAGTGGAGTTTTTGTGATGATTTGCACATGTTGCAGCTTTTTGATGGTACACGAGACCATCTACGGTTTGTGGTTTGATCTATGAACTGTAGATGGGTCCGTAGTCCTGAACTATTGAAGATTGATGTCACTCAACCCAAATACTCAAGGGAAGCAAGGGCGATCGTCATCGACATGATAACCAAACTTTAGAGGTTGGCATCGAATCCCATAGGGAATCGTGGTTCAGAAATTAAAGTGATTCACTGGACTAATAAATTGTAGGTTCTAGGGGATTACAATAAATAAAATTAGGATTTAACTACACAATGTCTAGTTAGCAAATTGATCAACAAATTAAAGGAGTTGTTGGGGATGTGCAAATATGGGACTCGATTAACTAGTTGGGTCTAAATATTTGACTAATTGACTTTATATTGAGTGAATAAACTAGGTTACTTTTAACTCATGTTCAGTTACGAAATATGAATGTTTCATATGATTCAATTATGATGTCTTACACAGATCACCAAGTACATGCTTGGCCTAAGAAGTCTTAGTAAAACCCCTAAAACCTTAGCCATTGAATCCATAGTTATAGACTTCAACTAAAACTCCAGATGGTTTCTAGCTATTACATTCATTCCACACTTTAAATTGGGATGATCATCTACCTCTCATCGAGTTTGCCTACAATAATAGTTATCACTGAAGCATTGAGATGGCACCATTTGAGGCCCTATAGAGGAGAATATGTAGGTCACCAGTAGGATGGTTTGAAGTTGCAAAAATTTCCTTGATTGGACCATATTTGGTCATATTGCCAGAGAAGAAGTGAGGCTCATAAGGGAAGAATTGAAGACAACCCAAAGTAGACAAAAGTCCTATTCTGATGTGAGGACAAGGGACTTTTAATTTTGTATTAATGATTAAGTTTACTTGAAAGTGTCACCCATGAAGTGTGTGATATGATTTGGCAGAAGTGAAAGTTGAACCCTAGAGCCTTATAAGATTGTTAGATGGGTTGGTAATGTGGCATATGAAGGTGTTCCATATATTAATGTTCAGAAAGTTCATGGGAGATCTAAGTTCCATAGTTCATTGGAAGATGTGAGAATTGAGCATAAATTGACTTCAGAAGAATTCCAGTGAAAATACTAGATAGACAAGCGAAGAGATTAAGGAACAAAGATATAACATCCGTTAAAATCCTTTGGAGGAATTAACAAGTTGAAAATGCTACTTGAGAAGTGGGAGCAGACATGATGAAATGATATCCCTATCTTTTCCACTCCAT
Organism: Solanum clarkiae; assembly: GCA_011800125.2. Taxonomy (NCBI): domain Eukaryota; kingdom Viridiplantae; phylum Streptophyta; class Magnoliopsida; order Solanales; family Solanaceae; genus Solanum; species Solanum clarkiae. The sequence goes on along the minus strand of JAABOM020054118.1, from coordinate 16,690 downwards.
GCAAGCCTAAGATAATAAGATGATCATGTTTAAAGTGTCAAGTTTTGTATTTCAGCCCTTAGACATCAAATTGTATGCATTCATATTCATGGTATCATGTTTTAGTGGCACTTTGATGCATAAGTTTGAGAATTTAAGAAGTGATGTTTAAAGTTGCACTGATGCATTTATGTTAAGGCTGAAAAGTGTCTTGTCTTTCCTCTCAAGCGTAGTTCTATAACCTTCGAAGATAAATGTTTCTATGGGGGAGATATTTTAACACATTCCAACACGACTCAAAAATACCCTATCAAGTATTTCTTAAATATCTTAAAATTCATGTATTATTTTGCAAATCCAACTTTCTATTCTTTTTCAATAGGCAAAATTGTGTAAAAGAATGGTCACTTTTGATTTTTAGGCTACCCTATCAAAAAATAATTTTTCAATGAAATTGCACAAAATAGAAAAGTACACGACAGAGGTATGCCGCACCCCTATTCCCCCATAGTTCAAAATTTTCCATACTTCTTTTTATGTCAGGAAAGTTAGTTGGCACTAATCCTAACACCTGTATATACATAATTAAAACAAAAATCCTCATATTTGTAGACCTAAACCTCTCTTAAACATTCTCACATCCTCTTAAACTACTTTCCAAAAAGCCTCTATTAAATCCCTTCAATTTCTTGGAGATCAAGCTTCCTCCATTGAAGAAAAATCTTCCAAAAGGTTTTCAAGGTTATTCAAGTCTTCTTCTTCAAGTTTCAAGGCTCAAGAGGTATATGGGTTTCTTCATTTATGGGTTCTTTCACCCATGGAGTCCCAAAATCCATTTTACAAATTCTTCAAGTTTCAATGATTAATTTCTTATGAGCACTTCCTACTACTTCTATTACACATGAATTATCTTGATATTATTCATCTATTGCATGCATAAATTAATTTCAAGGATTTTCTCGTATGACCCATTTTGTGAAATTCAAAGCTATGAAAGTTATGTTACCATGAGGTATTATAGAATTGGTGATTTTATGAGATGAATTACTTGATTCTATGTTCAAGTTGAAAGATAATATGTATGATTGTGGTGGATTGTTTCAGAATGACTTTAATTGATGATTTTCATTAAATTGATGCATAGTCCTCTTGAGTTAAATGATTCAAAGCTTACATGCATGAAATTCACCCAATCTTCATGTCGAGTTTTCTAATGATAAATGATTCCAATGATGAGGGTTCAATTACAAGTTTATGAAAGTTAAAGTTAAAGTTATGATGTTTTGAATCCCTCTTATAAAAGTTAAGATGGTAAAGGACAATTCTCACTAAAAGATAGATCCCTTGTAAAAAAAGACAAGCCCTATATGTTGGATCTAAGTTAAGGTTAGCTACTCTTTATATATGATGATGAACCTATGCTTTTTAAAGTTTATGAATGATTATGATTATGCATATGTATTCAAATATACTCCATGGGAATGGCTTATCACCAAGTGGGGCACTGTAGTGTGGTTCGATAAGAGAACCCTAGAAGCCACTCTTTGTCTCCTTAATTATGTCTATCACGACCCAAGCCTAGGGCCTAGACGTGACATGATGAATGGGGAATCAAAGGGACCTCAAACAAGCCTCTTAGTATATCATTCACACATCTTTGGTCGCGAAAGCAAAATAAACATCAACAAGTGACATAAATAAAAAGGGAAGCGGGACTAAGGGAAGTTTTGATATTCATAAAAGCATAAAAGAGTCAAACTCATAACATATACAAACCATAACATCCAACAACACCTCTAACTTGGAATGGAGCAGGGGCCAAGAAACTTTCTGGGCTCACCCTCATAATAATAAGTATCCAACATAAGGAGTCTTAACATAACATGAAATAAATGGATATTGTCCTCAGAATGGAGGACTCACCAAAACTTTCTCCGAGAACCAAAATAGTCATGTGGAGGAGGATGATCAAAAGGAGCTCTGACTCCTGCATCGTCGGATCATGTAGGCATAGAGTATGCATTAGTACGTTTGAATGTACTAAGTATGTAGGGTGCAATGCAACAAAGACATAAACCAATATATTCAAAATGCATAATCATAAGAAATAGATATATAATCTAAACATGACATGCATGATCAATGCTTGTAATTAAACATGCTTGTAAAATATTCAACTTGCATAGTACATAATACATGTGTGGGAAGAGACCTTAACCAACATAGACCAAGCGCGCTACTACTTAGAATTCAAGGCATGTCAACCCCTTGGTAAGGTGATCGAGGCATGTCACCTCCTCGATAAGGTGATTGAGGCATGTTACCCCCTGACTAGGTGTGGTCTATTTGCCACGGTAAACCATCTAATGAATAGTCCAAGGCATGTTACCCCCTTGTAAAGCTGATCGAGGCATGTCACCCCTCGACAAAGTGTGGCATAAATAAATGGATCCACTAGAAATCCATAAGAGAGATCATATATAATCCTATGGTGGCACACAGTTCAGAGACTAAAGACTTATATAAGGACCCCTTGAGTTGAGCCCCATCTTAAGCCTCAATCGTTACTAAGTCTAATCCTATTGTGAAATTGTCATAACTTTAATAATAGCATGAATACTTGTAATAGACATGATAACATGACATAAGTAGCTCTATCACATACTTGACTTCTACTAGTCAGCTTAACTTCAACATAAGCGTAAAATAATAATCATGCTTGATCTCTCAACTTGATATGGATGGCTCACTAGAGGGTAAAATCTTGAAATAGGGCTTAACTTGATACTTGCAACATCATAAATACCTTTCATGAAATCAATACATGCTTGAAAGTCCTTAATCATCATGAAGTCACTTGACTTGTAAAACATGTAATAGATCATCAATAACTTGAGAATTCTTGACATATCATTTTATCAAACACATAGTGGGTTCATGATACTTGTTCAAATTCATGAAATTCATGAGTAAAACAAGATGAGTAAACTCAATGCAAATCATCCCACCAACATGGTAGTAAAATGCTCATGTAGGGTACCTTGAAATTCATCATAAAAGCTCATATATATCATAGTTTCAAAGCTCAAAACATGCATAGTCTCAATAGACAAAATCAATTCACAGAACAAGCTTGAAATAGACATTCATGCATAATTAATCGATACTTGATAAAACCCCAACATGATTTATGTTCATATTTCATAATAAGGGATACCCATAGGAAATACAACTTAAAAACATGCAATTTTCATAAAAGGGAAGGTTGGGCTCCATGGGTGAAACGAACCATGGATGAAGACCCACATACCTTGAACCTTGAATTCCTTGAAATGAACTTGAAGTAGACTTAGAGATTGAAATGGGTCCTTGAGTTCCAAAATTGAGGTTGAAATCCTTATATTTGAATGAGAGAACTAATAGAGTCTTAGAGAGGTTTTAGAGAGGGTTTTGTGAGTTGTAGAGTTTAAAAGTGGCTAAGTATGGGTGATTTAAGTGGGAATGGGACTATGATCCTAATGCCTTTGGGAGAAATAAGAAAACCAAGGAAAAAGATACACTGGTCCGTGCCCCTGGTGCGACGCGGACTAGACTCGGACTTTAAAATATATAGTGGTGCGCCCTGGGCGCGGACAACAACCAGAAATAGTAAAATTAGCAAAAACTATTTTTTGCGACGGGTCTTCTAAAGTCTAGGTTATACCTATTTCCCATTCAAATTTGCTCCTTGATCGAGAATATGAAGTTGGATGTTTGATATCATACATGGATTTTGAGATTGACAAAAATTATGATTATGGGGCCGAAGCACATGAGGGGTATTTCACTGTGCCACCATGGGAGCCCTTGTAGGCTATTGAAACGATCCTAAAATGTGCTCGAAAATGTGCCTTGGAAGTGCCAATAATCGTAATTTTCATAAATCACAAAATTCGTGCGTGATATCAAAAATCCAACTTTATATACTTGTTCAGGGGGAAAAATTGAGTGCAAAATGGGTATAACTTGAATTTTAGAAGAACCGTAGCAAAAGTTGATTTTCACAAATTTTCAAATACCAGTAGCTATCCGTGATGGCTCCACAACGCGACCTGTCATGGAATTGTATAAATTTGTCCTGTGCATTGGGTCTGCGTCGAAGAAAAGATGCAGAACAATGTTATTTTTGCCCAGTTTTGTAGTTATTGTCTAAGACTTTTAGGTCTTGGGCCTAAGTCTTCCAATGTGTGAAAATACCTATACTTAACCATCTTTCACCTTCATATCATAAAAGACATTCCCCAATACTCTCTCAAACACATAGACAAATATTTTACCCAAAATTCAAGTGCCAAACCTCATTCTCGATCTTTAGGAAATCACTCAAGCTTCAAGTTCTCATCTCAATCTTCATCAAGGAACTCTCCAAAGCTAAGGTATATGGGTTTCAACCATTTGGTCATTTCACCCATGGTTCCCAATCTTTCTTTTTACATAAATTTCATATTTCTAGGTTGAGTTACTTATGAGTCTTATTTACTATGAATTTGACTATGAACTATGTTGGTGTTTCATAAAAGTGTGACTGTTTAAGCATGTATATAGCTATGAATCTTGGATCTATCTTGAGATTTGATGCATATTGCATGATGGTATTACCTAGTATTGGTGGGTTAATTTACTTAACGTTTACTTGTATGATTTCACTCATGAATTGCATGATTTTATACAAGAATTACACACTCACCAAATGTTTGATAAATTGTCCGGTTAGTGTATTTTGAGTTGTTGAAGCCCTAATGCTTGACATATGAGTTAAGTGACTTCATGTGATAAAAGGATGGTATATATGCGATGATTTCGTGATATATGTCTATTGTGTTGTGAGTTGAGAATAACTAATTGAGGGGTTGATACCTCAATCGCCTCAAATAGAGGTGGTAAGCCATCAACCAATTGGGGGATTGATACCTCAATCACTTTGGGCAGAGGGTGGTCATGTTCATCAATGAACTGAGGGGTTGAGAGCTTAATTTCCTTGGATGGGGCTGGTAAGCTAGCAACCAATTAGGGGTTGATACATTAATCATTTCCGATGGAGGGTGGTCATGCCCATCAACCAATTGAGGGATTGATTCGTAAATCACTTCTGAGGAGTGGTCTACCTTGGATTCCAAGTACTAAGTTGCTTAGTCTATGATGATGGTCTCTTCCTTCACACGTAATATGTCCTATATAAGCATGTTTTACTTCAAGTATCATTCATACATGTCATATTGTTATTATGCTATCCATTGCTTATGACATTGTATTTTGACTATGTTACCTATCCCTTGTTGCATTACATCCTACATATTAGTACATTCAAATGTACTGATGCATACTCTATGCCTACATGATATTACTATATATGAATCGGAGCTCCTCACGATCATTCTCATTCTCCCTGTGGCTAGTTTTATATCTACAAAGCAAGTTGGTGAGTCCTCAATTTCAGGGACAATATCTTTGATCTTATGCTATGTATAAAGACTCTCTTTCCTTTATCATATGCTTTGACTATGAGGATGATCCTGGTTGCTTGTCTTGGACCCCTCTAAGTTCTATGTTTAAAGGTGTTGTTGGATAAGTTATGTAATTATGCTTGAGCTTGACTCTCTTCAACTCTTTGATGTTTTATGATATGAAAGACTTCCGTTATCCACCTTTCCCTCCTTTTTCTATTCTCTTTTGATGTTTTATTGCTTCCGTGACCAACGATGTGTAATGATATGCTAAGAGGCTTGTTTGGTGTCCTTTTGGGTTCCCTAATCATCATGTCACGTCTAGCCACTAGGGTTGGCTCGTGTATGAAGCCTATTATCTGTTATTGCATTGCATTCCACATACTAGTACATTTCAAGTACTAACATACATTTTTTGCCTACATAATCGAAACATGTAGGGACCTGAGCTGATATTCATCCTTCTCTATGTGGAAACCTTGGTTCCTGAAGATCATTGAGTGGTGAGTCCTCCGTTTCGGGGATAACATTTTATTTTTATCTTGCTTATGTTGAGACTTTATTTCCTTTTTTTAGTACTTTGAGGGTGAGCTTGGGATATGTCTTGTCTCCCATCCTATTTATGATTTAGAGGTTTGTTGGATTGTCATGACCAAAGCCTAGGGCCTAGACGTGATATGACGAATAGGAAGACTGAATACAACTCAAATAAGCCTCTTAGCATATCGTGTATACATCCTTGGTTGAAGCAAATTAAACAAACACAAGAGTCAAATAAATGAAAAAAAGGGAAAAGGGACTAAGAGAAATCATTCATAATAATAATAGTGTAAGAAGAGTCGGGCTCCAAAATCATAGACAAACCATGACATAATATCCAACGATACCTCTACATAGAATAGAGCGGGAGGCTAAGATACTTCCCGAGCTCACCCTCAATTAATAAGTATTCAACATAAGAACAAATCTCTATAAATCATGAATGATAATAGATATTGCCCTCAAAATTGAGGACTCACCAACTATCTTTATTCACAATTAAAAAACTAGCCACGTGGAGGAGGAGAATGATTAAATGGAGCTCCGATCCCTATATGGTGATATCATATTGGCATAAAGTATGCGTTAGTACGTCTGAATGTACTAAGTATGCTGGATACAATGTAATAAGAATCATGAGGCATAATAACAAGATGCTAAATCATATTCAATTAACATAAGCTCAATATGCCATGTGTAATTAATGCGTAGGATAAACACACTTAACAATTATCGTACTTGGGTATCTTGTTTAAAACCATAAAGTAGCATGAATAGATCATTCAACTACCTTGTACTAGAGGGTGAGGGACATAGCATAGGTCATAACCCCTTCTAGTAGGTAATGGGTATTACATGAGGGTAGAGGATTACCATAGGTCATTAATGTGTAGTTAAAATACAACACATTTGATACCTAAAAAAAGGGATTTTGCGAGTTCTTAATGCAACCTTTTTATAGTTTTTATGAGTTTTTGTGTTGTTAGTGCAGAAAAGGTAGTTTAGCATGATTCTAGAGACAAATTGCAGATTTTGCTGAACTACAGAACATACAAGCTCACCTATGAGTCGTAGCCCAAGCTACAAGTAGTAGGGTGATCTCGTATCAAGAAATAGAGAGCAAAAATCAGAAATCTGCTTAGTGATGGTCAGGCATAGGAGGCCACCATACAAGTCATAAGTCTCAATATGACTCGTACAGGTGGAATCATAGAATGAACCAGAGAGAAAATTTTGGACCAAAAATCGAAGGCATAGACTACGAGAACTACATAAGTGTCGTAGGTCAAGCAATGACTCGTACCAATGGGTCATAATAATCAGATCCAAAATGCCATGTGCCTGATACTAGACCTCGATTATGACTTATAGGTCACCCTACGAGTCGTACCTGTTAGATGTACCTGCTACCAGCTATCTTTTTCTGTTTAATTTTTAGGGTTAAATTTGTAACTACTCAATATACTTTATGTTAGGGTTTACTTGAATGATACCAGAGAGACCTGACTTGAACATTTGAATATAGCTTTTGAATATTCTCTCTAGAATAGTTTAGGGTTTTAGGATAGATTTTCATTTTCTCTTAGAAAACCCATTTCTGGGAAGTGCAAATCAAATAATTTATTCATCATCAATATATTTGCAACTGGTGGTGCATCACTTTTCATTGCTTTTGGTAAAATTATCAACTATGTCTTGTATTTGCATTTTTGTTGGTTTTGGCTTAGCCATGAGTTGCTAAGGACCCACAACTTGGGGTTGTGGGAACCATAGGTAGTTGATTCGAGATAACCTAGATTTATTGCATTTCTATGAATGTGTTTTGCATGTATTGTTTATTTTCCTTTATTATGATTGTTGCTTGGTGGTGGCCAACACTAAACCCTGCCTACTATCACGATCCCGACCAAAGTAGTAATGAATAGGAAAAGGGGAGCAGATGGGTAACACTTAGTTGGCACACTATGGTTGCTAACCAAGAACCATGGCGAATTTGACCTTTACCTACACAAGAGGGCCGGAAAAACCTAAGTTACTATCCTGCATGCAAATTTCCAATTATAGTTATGTTGTCTAGGGTACTGGTGTCAACAAACCATAGGGAACACAATTCCCAAGTTGTCACTAAAATTGATTGTTTCCTTGTGTAGTAGTATAGGATTTATTTTATTTTTTTTCTTAAATCGCACCCCTTCCCCCCCCAATTTAGAGACTTTAGTTATAGATACTCAAAATAATCGATAGTGAATTCTTGTAGTCAAGCCTTGTATTCCTTGTAGATTCGACCATAACCTTCGATTAGGTTAATTGCTGATAAAAACCACTTTCTTATTACAGCGTGAACATTATTAAAAAATTATGGCACCGTTGCCGGGGAATACAACTAGGTTTTGAGTTGATTTCACTATAGTTAGTTCAAGTGTTAATTTCTAAATTCTCTTGTATTTTACTTTTGCTTTGTTTTTGTTGTTTGATTCTACTTGCAGGGTGTACTAGGTTGTATGCCAAACATAAAGAGCCAAGGCAATCCCTTAGCTCCGATCAATTTGGAGACCTATCAACTTTTTAGAAGAATATCTTAGGTGAATGATGATATTGCGGTCGAGGAAGAAATGAATATGAATGATAATCTTGGAATAGAAGAAAATCCAAGCCCGAGGGATGATAGGCACAACTTAGGGATTTCAACTAGAATGCTTATGGTTGGAACCAATATCATTTGAACCTTATGGCCAAGGATGTTACTGGTGCTATAGTTTTACTTCCATTATCGGCATACGCTAAGTTTTCGATGTCAAGTGGGTTATTCAAATGCTCCAAAATCGGGGATTGTTCACTGTGCTACCTTCAGAGGATCCCCACCGTCATCTTCATAATATGGTTTTTATCTGTAAGAGTGTCATCGGGACACAAAATCTTTCTCTTGATGTCGTTGGTTTGCAGGTGTTTCTATTGTCATTGATTGTGAGTGCAGCTGTGTGGTTGTCTGAGCTTCCTCTGGGTATAATAACAAGTTGGGCAGAGCTTTAGAAAGTGTTTCTAGAAAGATATTTCCCAAGATCAAAGAATATAAATCTCAAAGATATTGGGTGACTCTATTAGTAGCACATGGGAGAGATTTACCAAATACTTGAGGATAGACCCTGATCACAAGATTGTTGATGATGCCTTGTTTGAAAATTTTCTATCGTGCACTTGATGAAAATAGTTAAGCTTATGCCGACACAATCATGGGAGTCATATTTCTTGACCAACCTTTTGCATTGATAGCCGCAAGGATAGGGAAAGTGGTTAAAACCAATAGAGCATGGGGTCAACGAGAGCAAGGTGTAATGAAGACATCTTATGTGTTCAACACAAATAATGAGAAAGCAAAGGCTAATGAAGAGATCATGGAGCAACTAGCTCAACTTCGCACAAGTATAGACTTGGTCTTAAAGAAAAACAGATCAAGTGTCCAAGAGGTCACTCACTAACCTCCTAAGTCCCCTATATATAAAGATCCATTCTTTGATGAAGATGATTGCTTCGTGAGTAACCAAGCGACAGGCTTTCAGAATAACCCCCAAGGGTCTAACTCAGACTATTGGAGGCAAAGTTCTAGGAATCAAGTTCAGAACTACAACCATGATGGTGCATATAGAGATAACCGAGGTGGTTACTATGAAAGAGAGAGAATGTCGGGTACTGAATGGGGTAGAATAGATGGTTATAGGAATGGTCCTTATATGCCGCTCCATAATTATGATGCCGTGCCAAGCACTTCGAGGCTTGAAGAGATGTTTTAAAAGTTATTGAAGAGAGCCGAACACTAAGATGAGACTTTGAAGGGAATGAAAGCGGATATTTCAAGTACTAACCAAAAAATAAAGTCTCACTCTGTGGAAATTATGCAATTAGAATAACAATTTGGGAAAGTTTCTTCATAATTGAACCAACGCCAAAAGGGCACTTTACCAAGCAACATAGTTCAAAATCCTAAAAATGAAGGGCATTGCATGGCAGTCACGAGTCGGAGTGGTAAAAGCACTATTGATCCTCCTATGCTAAGGATTATGGATGGAAGTCTCAAGAAGAGGGTAAATGAAGAGACCAAAGCACCCAGCACAAAAGAGCAACCAAAGAAATATAAAACCTTTCCAAGGACCCCTCCGCTTTTTCCCCAAAGGCTAAGGAAGAGAAAAGAGAAAGGCAAGTTTGAACAATTTTTGGAGATGTTTAAGAAGTCAGTGGACATCCCTTTAGTTAAAGCTCTTGAGAGGATGCCAGGGTATGCTAAATGGATAAAAGATCCAGTCAAGAAAAAGCAAAAAGCTAGCTAACACCTCTCCCAAATTTTTCAATGTTCTAGTGCCATTACCACAAAGTCGTTAACGCAGAAACGGGAAGACCCGGGTGCGTTCACCATACTATGTAGGTGAACTTGCATTTGTCAAAGAACTATGTGATGTGGGAGCCAGCATTAACCTACTGCCTTTTACCATATTCAAAAAGCTTGGCTTGGGCACTCTTGTACCTACAAAGATGCGATTGCTAATGGAGGACAGAATAATCAAGAAGCCTGTGGGGATACTTTATGATGTGCTGGTCAAGGTAGATAAATTTATATTTCCTGTAGATTTTGTTATACTTGACTGTGAGGTTGATTTTGCAGTTCTTATCTTCTTAGGGAGATCATTCTTAGCCACAGGTCGATCATTGGTTGATATGGAAAAGAGTCTTCTTACTTTCATGTTTGGTGAAGAGGTAGTTGCGTTTCAAGTATGCTAATAAGATAGAAAGAGTTGTGAATTGCAAGTCATTCAATGATTGAAATGCACGAGGACGATGAAATGGAGATCCCAGTTGAGTTAAGGCTGGGAGTTGAACCTCTGGTAGTTGTGTTGATGAAATTTGATGGTGAAAGCATTCATAATTATGAGGAAATGGTAAATGCTCTTGGATTGTTATTTCGGCCAAGGCGACAGGCCAGGTTGGAGTAGGATTTGCACAATAGGGAAACACCACCTACAAAGCCTTCTGTAAAAGTCCCACCTGAGTTAGAGTTAAAGGCACTACCCTCACATCTAAAGTATGCATACCTAGGAGAAAACAACACGCTGCCAGTCATAATTGCAGCTAATTTAAGTAAAGTAGAAATAGAGTCCCTCATATCCATTCTTAAGAAATTCAAAAGGAACATATTGGCATGCCCTCTGATATGCACTCATAAGATTCAACTGGTCAAGCATTACAAACCTAGTATCGAACATTAGCGACGATTGAAACCCCCCCCTAATGTAAGAGGTTGTGCGAAAAGAAATTATCTAGTTGTTAGAAGCAGGAGTAATCTACCCAATTGTCGACAATGAATGGGTTAGTCCTGTGTAGTGTGTGCCAAAGAAAGAAGGTATCATAGTAGTGGCTAGTACAAAGAAAGAGTTGATTCCTATGTGACCAGTCACTGGATGGAGAGTGTGTATGGATTATAGAAAACTCAAAGCTTCCACCGAGAAAGACCATTTTTCTATGACCTTCATCGATCAAATGCTTGACAGACTAGTAGAGAAGGGATGGTATTGTTACCCTTATGGATATTTCGGTTATAATAAAATTGTTATTGCGCCTAAGGATCAAGAGAAAACAACTTTCACATGCCCATATGGTACCTTTGCATTTAAGAGAATGCCTTTCGGACTGTGTAATGCTCTAGCCACATTTCAAAGATGCATGGTGTCTATTTTCTCGGATATGGTTGAAAGAACTATAGAGGTGTTCATGGATGATTTTAGTGTTGTTGGACAGTCATTTAAAGAATGTTTTCTACATTTGCGTAATATGTTGCAAAGGTGTGTTGAGAGTCATTTGGTGTTAAATTGCAAGAAATGTCATTTTATGGTCAAAGAAGGCATTGTGCTTGGTTACAGAATTTCAAGGAAGGGAATTGAGGTAGATAAAGTAAAAATAGAGGTTATCGATAAACTGCCACCACCAATCTCTATGAAAGGTATCAGGAGTTTTTTGGGCAACGCCGGGTTCTACCAATGCTTCATAAAGGATTTTTCCAAGATCTCACAACCCTTGTGCATGTTGTTAGAGAAATATGCCAAGTTTGTATTTGATGATGCATGCATGCAAGACTTTGAAGAATTGAAAAGAAAGTTGACTTCAGTACCCATTATTGTGGCTCCGAATTGGTTGAAACCATTTGAACTGATGTGTAACACAAGTGGGGTTGGGCTAGGTATAGTTCTAGGGCAGCGTAGGGATAGGATTGTGCATCCTATCTATTATGCTAACAAAGCACTTAATATGACCCACAAAATATTATATAGTCGCTGAACAAGAATTGCTGTCCTTGGTTTTCGCCTTTGAAAAATTCTATTCATATTTGTTGGGAGCTAAGGTGATAGTGTACACAGACCACATGACACTCAAATATCTGATGGCTAAAAAGGATGAAAAACCAAGACTGTTCAGATGGGTACTCCTCTTGCAAGAATTCAATTTTGATAAGATTGATAGAAAGGGGTCAGAAAATCAGGTAGCCGACTATCTTTCTAGATTGGAAGATGAAACCATGGTGAAATTTGATGATGGATTTAACATCCATGATTCATTACCTGATGAGAGTGTTTTGGCGGTCTCACATGATCTTATACCTTAGTTTACAAACTATGGCAACTGCTTGTTGAGTTATATAGTGCCTCCTAATTTGAACATCCATCAATGTCGCAACTTTATGCACGATACAAAGAAGTTCTCCTGGGATGAGCCATACATATTTCGTATTTGTGCAGATGGGATCATCCGTAGATGTGTTCCAGAAATTGAAATGATGAGTATTCTTAAAGCATGCCACTCATCGTTGGTGGGTGGCCATCACATTGGAGCTCGAACTACTTATAAGGTATTATAGTGTGGCTGCTATTGGTCTTTTATACATCAATATACCCACGATTATGTTAAGTCTTGTGATAGATTCTAAAGAGAGGGTGGGGTTTCCCGATGGCACGAACTTCCTCTAAATCCTATTTTGGTGATATAACTATTCGATGTTTGGGAAATTGATTTTATGAGACCCTTTGTTAGCTCTCATGGTAATAAGTACATTCTAGTTGCATTTGATTATGTCTCTAAATGGGTAGAGGCCATTGCCTTACCAAAAAATGAGGGAAAGAGTGTCACCGGGTTTCTCCGAAGAAACATTTTTTCCAGGTTTGGTATGCCTCGGGTAATTATCACCGATGAAGGTTCTCACTTTTCCAACTGACTATTCAAAGCTCTCCTTGAAAGGTATGGTGTGAAGCACCGAGTGGCAACCCCGTACCATCCCTAAAACAAGTGGGCAAATGGAAGTATGAAATAGTGAGCTAAAGCAAATCTTATACAAAATGGTGAATGGGAACCATACTGATTGGTCAAGAAAGTTTGACAACGCCCTATGGGCCCACCACATGGCCTTTAAAATGACAATTTAAATGTCTCTATATCAATTGGTGTTTGGGAAAGTGTGTCATCTGCCAGTTTAACTTGAGTACAAGGCACTATGGGCACTGTAGAAGCTAAATCTAGAATTGAATGAAGCAACAACATCGAGATTAATTTAAGTAAAGAGCTCTGCATTGTACAAGCAAAGGATGAAAGTTTCGCATGATCGCAGAATTGAGAACTACCAATTTTCTCTAGGAGACATGGTTCTTCTTCATAACTCTAGGTTAAAATGGTTTCCCGGGAAACTCAATTCCAAGTGGATGGGACCTTTCAGGGTGGTACACATTTTTAGTTATGGAGCCATCAAGTTAGAAAGCAGGGATGGTAAAATATTCAAAGTCAATGGTTAGAGGATCAAACTATACATTGATGATATGGAAGAAATCAAGATAGCGAAAGATTGAGACATTGAAGAGGCATGAGTACAAAAAGCTTGTTGTCGTGTCGCGACAATAAATCAAGTGCTTCCTAGGAGGCAACCCAAGGTATGCCCCTTGTACCACTTCTTCTTGTCTCTACTTTAAAGACAAAGTATTCTATTTTGGTGAGGTGTGGGAAGTTATGGACTAAGGTGAAGTCTGAGTAGCCTTGAGTCCATAACTTTCCCTATTTTTGATCCCAAGGTTTTCTTGTTGTGTTTCTTTTTCCTTATGAATATTTTAATTTTCAGTTGAACTGGCATGTTTAGGTAGTATAGATAATCTGTAAATACATAGTAGTATGGTCTTTGGGCATATACATAACTTTTAAATGCTTTTTGAATGGTTTGAAAGTTTAGGTACCCTCAAATTTTTTGACAATGTTGGTTATTGATGCAATCATGCATTTTGATTATCTGGTGATGTTTGTTCTGATAATGTAAAGGTAAGTTGAAGCTTCAAGCATGACCTGTGAGTCTATACTTGACTGTGTGTGCAATGTCATCTGTGTTATGAGCTTATTTTGCTGCATTCATGTATCATGTGTGGACTCAGAACTTGCCTTGTTACTCTAAAATTGGTCTAGTGATGTGGTTGATTTGGAAAGGATCTTAGGCCTTTTTTCTTTTTGTAAGCCCACTCTTGCCTAAATGACCTACCAAATGTGTTAGTGAACCTTTGTTCCAAATGTTTGAGCCTCTCATGCACTCATTCTTTCTTGACACCTACCTAGCCTAGCCTTGTTTTATGAAATACCTAAATATTCACCCTGGTCTATCCTTGAACATGTGGACCTCAATTGAGCCTGAAAGCCAAAGTTTAGGGTGGCTACAAATGGTGGCCCTAGTTTGGGGAAATGAAAAATCATGAGCCCAGGGAGGAAAAAGAAAAGAAAAGTGCCTTGAATTAAAGAAAATAGCAAAAATGAGTTCAAAAATAAGGCATAACTAAAAAAAAGAATGAAAGCACCCGGAAAAAGCTTGAAGTAGGAGAATAAGGGCGGATTTAGTGAAAATGGCTATGTCATGAAGGTAAAAGTGTTGGTAAACGTGGTTCAAAGATAGATTTTAGTGACTACTTGCCTAAAATGCCATTCCAAAGACCCATGAGCCTATGTTACAAACTGTTAAGTCCTAAAGTGATCCAAATCCACTTTGTCACCAATCCGGAAATTGAGTATAGGGGCAAGCCTATGGTGTTAGTCATTTTACATGAATTTCATTTGTGAGAGTTAGAATGCTTCCACAGTCCCTAAATTCTAAATGCTTTTTGAGTGAGTAAGAGGGACTTCTTTTCTATGAGGGCATTTTCACTACTTGATTAGCATATGCCTATAGTAGAGATTATGGATGGTTGATGCTCCTTAGCTTATCATAATTAGGTTGCCAGATACACCTTTGTGTTTTTGTTTTCTTTAGTAGCTTTACAATCTTTTTTTGAAAATAATAGTTGGGTACCTGAATTAGAGTAAATGATGTATATGCCATTACTATAACTGCTATGTGTCTCTCAATGTCTGTTTATATTGAGTCATCGCTTGAGGACAAGCAAGAATTCTAAGTTGAGGGTGTTGATTTATTGTCAAAATACAACACATTTGATATCTAAAACAAGGGATTTTGTGAATTCTTAACGCGACTTCTTATAGTTTTATGTGTCTTTGTGTTGCTATTGTAGAAATGGTAGGTTGGCAATATTTTGGAGAAAAATTGCAGATTTTGCTGAAGTGCAGAACATACGGGCTCACCTACGAGTTGTAGCCTAAGTTACAAGTTGTAGGGTAATTTTGTAGCCAGAAACAGAGAGCAAAAATAAAAAATTTACTAAGTGGAGGCCAACCTTACGAGGCCACCCTACGATCCGTAGGTCTCAATATGACTTATATAGGTGGAATTGTAGCAAGAACAAAAGAGCCAAAATTTTGGACCAAAGACTAAATACCTAGACTAAAAGAAGAGCATACTAGTCATAACTCAAGCAATAACTCATACTAGTGGATCATAGCAGTCAAGTCCAAAATGCCAAGTGCCTGATATGAGACCCTGATTACGACTCGCAGGTCACCCTATGAGTCGTACCTATGAGACATACCTACTGCTAGTTGTCTTTTCTGTATAATCTTTAGGGTTAAATTTGTAATTACTATATATACTTTATGTTAGGGTTTATTTGAATGATACCAGAGAGACTAGACTTGATGATTGAATATGGCTTTTGAGTATTCTCCCTAGAATAGTTTAGGGTTTTAGGATAGATTTTCATTTTCTCTTGGAAAACCCATTTTTGGGAGTGTAAATAAAATATTGTATTCATTCTCAACCTATCAAGCTTGTGATTTGCAACTGGTGGTCTTGTATTTGCATTTTTGTTAGTTTTTCCTTAGCTATGAGTAGGGAAGAACCCACAACTTGGGTTTGTGGGAACCATGGGTAGTTGAATTGAGATGACCTAGATTTATTGTATTTCTATGATTGGGTTTTTCATGTATTGTCTCTTTCCCTTCATTATGATTGTTGTGTGGTGGTAGCCAACACCAAACCCTACCTACTATCACGATCCCGACCAAGGTAGTGATGAATAGGAAAAAGGGAGTAGATGATAGGATTCGATTAATGTGTTCTCGTCTAATCAACCAAACCTGACCAAGGGGAGGTTTACTGGGACAATAGGTAATGTTTAGTGGCACACCATGGTTGCCAACCAAGCGCTATGGTGAAATTTGACCTTCACCTTCACAAGAGGGTAGGAAGAACCTAAGTTACGATCCTGGATGCGAATTTCCTATTGTAGTTATGT
>JAABOM020054087.1:0-15470 GCA_011800125.2 Solanum clarkiae | reverse complement strand
CATTTTGCTTTATTCCATCATACCCCAAAGCCAAAAAATAGTGAATCTTTGGCTCCATCCGAGATTGATGGAAAAGATAATTGAAAGTTTTGAACCAAAAATAACAAAATAATCTGCTAACCTCAAATAGCACCCCGCTTACAAGCAATGACAAATAACCCATTGACAATATAATTCATTTCAAAGAATTTTCTTAATCGTTGTATAAATAGTACAAATAATTTGGGAAAATGAAGATCCCCTTGATCCACTTACAAAGAAGACCTTAATTTTTGTGTTCCTTTCACAACCCAAGCCTAAGCCCTCCTAGACATGGCACGATAAATGGGGAACCCGACGGGACCCCAAACAAGCCTCTTAGTGTACCATGCATACATCCTTAGTTGTGGAAGCCAAATAAACAAATAACAATAATAAAAAGGGGAAGCGAGACTAAGGAGAGTCTTTCATAATAGCATAGGAAAAACGAGTCAAGCTCAATATATAGATAACCATATTATCCAACAACACCTCTAATAATGAATGGAGCGGGGGCCAAGACATTTCCTAGGCGCACCCTCAAATGATAAGTATCCAAATATAATAAACAAGTCTTCACAAGCATGAATGAAAAGTAGATATTGTCTTCAGAGTTGAGGACTCACCAAAAGCTTTCTTCAAAAGGACTGAACTAGACACATGGAGGAAGATGATTAATAGGAGCTTTTGTCCCTACATGGTGAAATCATGTAGGCATAGAGTATGCGTTAGTACTTGGAATGTACTAAGTATGTTGGGTGCAATGCAACAAAGACATGAGCCATAATCAAGATGTATAATCATAAACAATGAGTATAATCACAATATGACATGTATGATCAATGCTTGTAATAAAACGTGCACGTAAACATTCAACTTGCATTTTATAACACACATATGTGGGAGGATACCCTAACTGATATATAAGACCAAGCGAGCTACTATTTGGAATCCCGATGCATGACACCCCACAATAGAAGCTATGGTCTACTTGCCAAGGTAAACCATACTTGACCCCACTTTGTGGGTAACTTGACCTTAGATGGATCCACTAGTAAAGCCCTTTTAGGGAAATAATATAATTCTATGGTGGCACATAGTTTAGAGACTAAGACTTTATATAAGGACCTCTTTAGTCGAGCCCCCACCTTAAGCCTCAACGGGTGCCAAGTCTAATACCTTAGAATGCTTGAAATAATCGTAGATTTAATCTTGTCATGAATAATTTGTAAATACTTGATAACATGGCATGAGTAGCTCATCCACATACTTAATCCCTACATGGGCATATACCTTATACTAGAGGGTAGAAAACAATACATGAACTTGACCCCTACTAGTAGGTATTGCATTTCACATGAGGGTAGAAACTTGTAACATGCTTGGCCCCTAGTAGTGAGCTTAGCTTGAACATGAGGTAAAATAGTAATCATGCTTGATCTCTCAAATAGACATAATTTGCTCACAAGAGGGTAGGATTATAGAATATGGCTCAGCTTGTCACTTGTAAATCATAGAACCTTTTCATGAGTTTATTACATGCCTGGGAGCCTATAATTATCATGAAAACACTTTACTTGCAAATCATACAATATCTTTTCAACAACATAAAAATCCTTTTCATGTAAATTTAGTCAAACATGGTGGGTACTTGTATGTATGCTCAAAATTATGCAACTCAAGAGTACAAAACAAGGATGAGTAAAACTAATTCATTTTGAAGTCACTTGGAAAATCCTACCAACATCGTAGTAAATCTTTAACCTGTGTAAGATGAATTCCATCTCAAAAGTCCACAATAGTTCATAGTTCTCATAGCTCATATTATGCATAGTCTCAATAGACATAAATCAACTTATGGAATAAGCTTAAAATGTACATTCATGCATATTCAATCAATACTTGTGACACCTTGTACCTCCATCCACTTACGTATCCATGTTTAAAGCCTTATTTGGTTAGGATAGGAGTGTGTTAGGTTCATAGGAGACTCCTAGTACCTAAACGAGCTCAAGACTTCCCAACGAGTTGAGTTTTGGGTGGTGGTTCTTCCAAGGGTCCTATTTAAACATGCATAACTTTTTGCACACTTAGAACTGGGTGGCCTATAAAATTTCAAATAAAATCCCATTGAGTTAGCTTCGAGATGCACTTGGTTTCACCTCATTTTGATGCCAGATGAAGGAGTTATGATCATTTTTGTGAGACCCTCTTGTGCAGTGGTATCAAAATGGACAACTTGATGGGCAGTGATGCCTTTGATAGGCCATTTAGATGGCTTGGGGCTGGGAAAGAACATTTTGAGGCTAAGATATAGACCTCGACTAGTGGCATGGGTCGTGTGACTTTCCACTGGTGGTGAGGAGGGGCGTGAACGTCAGTAAGGGAGGCTTGGTAGGCATGGAGGTGAGTTTGAGGCTAAGGCATGGACCACAACCACCCACACGAGTCGTGGAAGGTGGCACGGGTTGTGGCCTTTGGTGTAGAGCCTGGGTAACATTTTCTAGCACAAAGTTTGGTGCCACAAGCCTCCACATGGGCCGTGAGGCTCCACACGACCCGTGGAGGCCTCCATGGTCGTGACAAGACGTCTTTTTCTAATCAATTTCCAACATGAATTTTTAGACTAAGCACCATGTCACGGGCACTCCACATGACTCGTGGAACGCCACACGAACCATGGAGCCTCTAGTGTGGTAATACTTTGCCAATTTTTTCATCCATTCACTATTGGTATTTTCGTAAATGCTAATTATCCTAATGACCCTTTTTGACTTCCCAGGCAATCTTAACCTTCCTAAAAGACCTAAACCCTATTTCTAAGAACCCAATTTCACCACTCTCATCTCATTCACACTCCCAAAACCTCTCAAGAGCCTCCATCAAGCCCTAATTCAATTTCAAGGAAACCCAAGAACAAGATTGGATTCCAAGATCCTTTCCAAGCCTCCATTCTTCCCAAACTAAATTACAAGGAACTCTAGACCTAAGGTATGTGGGTTTCATTCATAGGTTCCCTTCACCCATAAAGCCCAAGATTCCTTCTTACTCAAACTGTATGATTGTTGGTTGATCCATTTATGGGTGCTTTATATCATGAATTTTCCTTTAATACTAAGTTGGGGTTTCTTAACTTATGATCATCTAAGCGTGCTTTGACATATAAATATTAGATCTAACGTGAGATTTGATGAAGGATTTTAATGTATATTGTTTGGGGGTTTACCAAGTATCTATTAGTAGTTTTACATTCAACTTTCTAGCATGATATCACTCTTGAATTGCATGGTTTTATACTAGCACTAAACACCTGTCAAGTGTTTGATAAAATGTCCGGTTTAAGGTTCTTGAGGAATTGATGGCCCAATGCATGTCCTATGAGTTGACTGACTATATGATGATGAAAGAAATATCTATATATGTGCTTGAAACGTGTAAAGCACCTATGACATTGCAAGTGAATTGTTGGGTTCTCATGTTGTTATGTACTCATATTTGAGGTTATGCTATGCACTCATACTTGAGGTTACGTTATGTACTCATGCTTGAAGTTATGTTATGTACTCATATTTGAGGTTATACCATGTGCTCATATATAGGAGTTATGATCTATGTTACCTTCTACACTCATATGCTATTCATCATCTTATGTACTACAAATTACCTACTAGAATGGGTTATGATTCGTACTATATTCCTCACCCTCTAATACAAGGTATTTGCATGATCTAATCATGTCACTTTATTGTTTTAACAACTTACATAAGTATGATTATGGTCAAGCATGGTATACTTGAAACATCATGCATGCATGCCATGTTGCTATATACTCATTTATTGCCAAATATGAATTTTGATTATGTGTTTGTTCCTTGTTGTATTGCATCCTACATACTTAGTATATTCCAATGTACTAATGCATACTTTATGCCTACATGATATCACCATGCAGGAATCGGAGCCCTGCTTGAGCATCTCCACCCACGTGCCTTGTACGGTTTCACTCAAGCTTGTTGGTGAGTCCTCCATTCTGGGGGATTTGCTTATGATCTCATGCTATGACCTTGACTATCTTTCTTTTATGTATGTATTGACTATGAGGATAAGCCCGGTTGCTTGTCTTGGCCCCTGCTCTTATCTATGTAGTAGAGGTGTTGTTGGACATGTTATGTATCTATGCTATGAGCCTTGACTCTCTTGTTTCTTGATGTTTATGATATGGAAGTTTACCCTTAGTCCTTATTCCCCTTGTTCATGCTTATCTCTTATTTTCATTCCAATCGCTTCCCTGACCAAGGGTGTGTAATGATATGCTATGAGGCTTGTTTGGGTTTCTTTCGGGTTCCACATTGGTCGGTCACATCTAGGCTCTAGGCTTGAGTCATGACAATACTTGATAAAATCCAACACAATTCACATTTATAATGCATAATAAGAGATAC
This sequence comes from Solanum clarkiae, assembly GCA_011800125.2. Lineage (NCBI taxonomy): Eukaryota > Viridiplantae > Streptophyta > Magnoliopsida > Solanales > Solanaceae > Solanum > Solanum clarkiae. The sequence continues at coordinate 11,010 of JAABOM020054087.1, read as the reverse complement.
CCATAAAGAATGCAACTTGAAATTATGAAGTTTTCATCAAAAGGGAGGGTTGGGCTCAATTGGTGAAAGGACCCATGGATGAAGACCTACATACCTAATACTGGAAATTTTTAAAGCAGAAGTTGAGGAAGACTTAAGACTTGATTTGGGTTCTTGAAATCTAAAGCTTATTCTCGATTCTTGGAATTGAATGGAGGATTGGGTGATGATATAAGAAGGTTCTTGAGTTGAAAAATGGTCAAAAGATGAAGGTTTCATGTTTAAAGGGTCATTGGATTATTACCCAAATGACCTTGAACTAAGCTCGAAAAATTGGGCAAATTTGCACTTGTCTGTGCCCCAGGTACGATACGGACCATACACGAAGGCCACTCCAACACTAAGGCACGCCCCAGGCGCGTCGCGGCATGGGCAAGCAGGGACAATGGAAATCATTCTCGTTGCGAAAATTATTTTTCATCACGGGTCTTCTAAAATTCGGGGAGTACCCTTACTCCACACAATTTTGCCCCCTGAATGAGAATATGAAGTCCGATTTTTGAAATTACGCACGATTTTTGAGATATATAAGAAATACACTTATAGGGCATTTCAAAGCACATGAGGGGTGTTTCAATTCCTTCTCTTGATCATGATCTCATTCACTTTTGTGGAATAACCTATATTCTACTACCAAAAAGTTGCTTCTTGCGTGTATTGAAACCAATAGTTGGATGAAAAATAAATTGGATGCTATATTATATAAGTTAAGTGAAGCAATATAATTATTGGAGAGTAGAGTACTAAATGAATATAAAAAGTAAACTTGTTGGTAAACTAAAATGGCAGGCAAAGAAAAAATTTGATTCCTATGTATTGCTTCTTATTAAATTTTGTGTTGATAATAATTTATAATGTCATAAGGAGAGAATTTCAGAAAGTCATTCTGTCCTTTCTAAAGTTGCGCAAGGCGACCCCCCCAGAACGCTAAAAGGTGGGGGAACAAGAATATAAAAAGTTGTTAATTAGTACTAGTAGAAATAATGAGAAAATTACTAAGGGAATACTTAGCTTGAAGTAACTAACAAATTGGAAGTTCAACCATTTTCGTTTCCATTCATTATTGTGATCCCACATTTCTTTCACCTTTTTGTTTTCTTCTGAATGGTATTAAGTTCATTATTTGCTTATTTAAATTTTATTTTTTTAATATTTAATTAATTAGTTATTTATTTTAGTATAGAGGCAAAATGGTAATCCAACTTTATAATTCAGAACTTCCCACTTTAAATACTATATGATGATTAGACTGTTATCTTCAGCTTTTATTATTATGTTGAGTTTGTTATGTTTTGCGCTAACTCGCCTTAGTGGATAGGTGAGTGTCATCACACTCAGATTTCACATCGTGACACTAAAACTATCCATGTTGACACTATTAATCTTCCACATAATCAAAATTCCAAGAAAAACACCCATTGTCAATAGTATAACCTACCATTGAATCTTGAGGCTATTTGACCTCATAACCCACCCAAAATTTGCAGATTTCAGACATATTGGCATTGCTGACACCAAATTACTAAGAGAATGTTCTGGTGGGCTTAAAAGTTGATCAAACTTGTTTTTAAGCCTTTATACCCTAAATATATTTTCATAATCACAAAAATATCCCTAACTAAAACAAACCCTAAGGAACTCTTTTCCTTTTCATTTTTTCAAATCACTATCGCTACTCCTACGCTCTCCTCTACTGCTCCTCTCTTGATATCATTTCTGAAGCTTGGGTTCTCTTCATTGTAAGTTTTCCATCAACGTTTTTCTTATTTTGTACACTGTTTGTGTTTCTTTACATAACCTAATCTGGAAAAGCCCCCTTCATGTCAGTTTTCTTATTTAGGGTTTCTTGATGTTTTTTTCTTTCTAAATTCTTGATTTTATCTGTGTGTGTGTTTAGCCTTTTGAATTCTTGATTATATATAAGATGTAAAAATAAAAAATGTATATTGGACAACATACAAAATCAAATTAAAACAACTCTCTAAGCACCATCAAGATACATCATGGATAATACGAGCAAGAAAAAGTTGCTTTCCTTGGATAACAATTGCTAAAATGATTTTAGAAAAATAATTATCTGTGTGTGTGTTTAGCCTTTTGAATTCTTGATTATATATAAGATGTAAAAATAAAAAATGTATATTAGACAACATACAAAATCAAATTAAAACAACTCTCTAAGCACCATCAAGATACATCATGGATAATACGAGCAAGAAAAAGTTGCTTTCCTTGGATAATAATTGCTAAAATAATTTTAGAAAAATAATTATTATTTATGTCTAAATAAGTTTGCATATATGATCAATTTTAAGTATTAAAGAAAATGCGAGAGAAACTTAAATGGTCCAATAAGGTGATAGTATAAGATGCTCAACTATAGCTTTCTCACTTTTGCACCATTCTTGAAGCTTTAATGTAAGTTTCACTATATTTCTTTAGTTTTTTCACTACTTTTTACTACAAAATTGTTATTTGTCCAACTTCTCTTCTTATTTAAAGAATTGGATACTTTTTATTATTTTCAGAGGCTTAAGCGTAAAAAAAAAAAAAAAAAAGATCTCATCTTGTTTAGCTAGTAGGTCAAGATTTCAAGATTCTTGGTGGTTTTGTCCAGTTTTGTTGTTGGATTTTCTGATATATTCTGAGCTTTTGCTATTCATAAAGATTGTGGAGAAAAAAATTACATTTTTAAGCCAACAAGGTGAAGCTTTTGAAGATTCTTGGTTGGTTGTATTGTTCTGAGCTCTATTAGTTTCTCATTAATCATTTTTAACAACATTTAGTCGTTGCTTGGCTGAATTAGACATGATGACACTAACTTTTGGATTTGTTTGTGAATACTTCTTTCAATTCAGATGGTGAATTAGTTTTATCGATTTTAGATTTTTTATGAGATAATGATAAACTGCTTGATATTTTATTAATTCAAAAATATGAAGTAAAGTCCAAGTATCATTTAGAGATTAGTTCTTAAGTGTTTTCTGATTCCTTTTGAAATCTATCTATGGTCCATAAAGATCAAAAACAATTTTTTTTAGGAGATGCCTTTTACATAGAGAAAAATACATTAAAAAATTCCCTCCGAACTTGATAATAAAAATTACTTTAGGACATGTCATCCATTTGGGTGGGATTAAATTCATTTGAAAGTTATGATCATTACTAAATTAACCAAATTTTCTATTATTATCACTACTTGGTGAAATTTCTTGTTTTAACACCTTCCTATTTAAATTATTGGAGACTTCATCCTATTTCTTATAATGATTACTAGATTTGATTAATGCATATTATGCTTTTCAATAAAAAGAAACAGTGATTTTATTTAATTACTGTAATGAATTTTTGAAAACGCATATGTATTTTCTACAAGTATCATCAAATTTCAATGATATTTTTTTTACGGGAGGAGGGGAATTCCTATTATCTTTGAACTATTTAATGAAATATTTACTTGCTTAATGCTAATGTGGAAGAAAAAACCATAAAATGTTACTGCTTTTTATTTTTAATTAAGTATATTTTTTATTTTTTTCATTGTTTCTCTTTATGATCTCCTTATTACTGTCTCCACTTCCTTTACGATTATTATAATACTGATACTCTTTTTTTACACGATCAGTAGCCATTATTTTCTTCGACGCAATCTATAGTTATAAGGTTTATCATCATTAAACTCATTCTTTCTCCAACAATCATCGGAAAAACTTAAAACTTTAAATAATATTTTTATGTTTTTATTTTAATTTATTTTTTATTTCTTCATCTCTTATTTACTATGTTTTTCATTGAAAAATAGAGATTTTTATAAGGATGTGAATTTGATATTGCAACTTGATGGAAGGATGTATTCAAAAAAAAAAAAGAAGTAAGATTTGAAGTTTCATTATAATACAGAGGAAGTCATTATACTTACATTATTAATTATCAAAGATAGACTTTTATTCTATGATTAGATAATAGAGGCACTCTTTTTATTTTTATTTTCGTGTGTTGTTGAGCATCTCACACGAATCCTAAAAAAATCTAAAAAGGATCTCATACTTTTATTATTATCCCAAATGCTCAAAAATGAAGTTAGTTTAACTAAGCTTTGTTGATGATTTAATATTTTATTTTATTTTTGACAGAAAAATATTTTTTATATCAATAGTTGCACGCTTGCTTCAGAAATTCTTTCAACTTTTTGAATTGATAATAAATGCCAAAACAAATATTTAACAAATTTGAAAAATGTTAGTGAACATGATCAATATATAAGACACTTATATATTTACACCTTTTTCACAAAGTAAGCTTATCATTCAAATATTTTGGAGGTTCTTTGAGCATATAGAAGATTTTACTTGTTCAATGTAAATCATTGATAAATAAAATATTAGGGAGGATATAATTGTGAACTAATCTTTTTTCTTATGTTAAAATAACATAGTTTCTAAAGTAAATTTGAATTTCTATTCAAGTATGCTGATTCTAGGTGTTTGTCATGTCAAAATATAAAATAAAAATTAAAGTCACCCACAGAAATTTTCTTCAAACACAAAGTGAAATAATATATTAAAAAAATATTTGGAATGTGTTGTATTATATATCCAAGGCCAATTGAATGGTTTAATATACTTGATATAGATATGTGAAATTTGTCAAGAATAAAGTATAAAACATGCGTACAATAAGAGCGCATCGATTATGAAAAATATAACTCTTCAAAAGGATACAATCTAGTCAAACTTCTCGGATAGTTTGAAAAATCTCATAAGCTAATAAATATATTGAATATGTGAGTTAGATATTATTCAATATTTGTTAATAATTAGATATTATTCTTTCTATTTTTTATATATTAATATATAATACTAAGATATGTGTTTTATACCCATCCATGTCAATATTTTCATTGGTCCCTACTCCTTCCACTGAAAAGAGGAGCTGTCACATGTTGCTTACTCCTGTTAATGCTTCCAAAATAGAAGCAAAACGTTATAAAAGTGCATCACCCAAAAGGTGGATTGGAGAAGAAAGCGGTGTGATTTTCAGTAGCACCACAGATGTGATTTACATGCTCTTCTTTTCGTGTTAGGTTTCTTAAATTTTAATTTAGAGTTTAGGTTAGTTGAAATTCACTTGATCAACTAGTAGGTATCCTTATCTTGTGACTATTGGATTTTACTTGATAGATGTTTTCGTTTTTTCTTTTTTTGAACTTAAACTTTTAGTTGATATTTTATAAGTATACTTTATAGGATTTAACAAGTTGTTGGCAAGTAGGGAGGAGATGGAATGCAAGAAAGAAGCATATGACGGGCGCAAGAAGGACTATTGCTTGATACATGGAAAGGGAGTTCTTTCGTGCTTTAAAATAGTGATTAAAGACCATTCCTTATAAGTTTTGGTAAAGTGTGATTCCCTCTTAAAGCTTGTTTTCCCGACTTCGTTTAAAGTACTCGTTTAAAGTATAAGTTTTGGTATTGAGGCATTTTCATGTTTGTGAAGCTTAATTTGTGGTTTCTGGCAATAATGCAAAGAACAAACCAATTTTCATGCTTTATTTTCCACAAAAAATATCTTGTATAAATGCATTAGTTAGTATTAACCTTCTCTTTGGTATTTGTGTTATAAATAATTGTGATACTCAGAACTCAGAAGACTTCCAAGGATATGATTGTAAACCTTTTTCATTAACTTAGTGTTTGAGTTGTGTATTGGCATGTGGTATTTGTTAGTTTTAATTTCTGCATTTTCTTTTCAGGTTTTCCCCCAACGTTTGCTCGATCTGTTTCATACCTTTCTGATCAAGAAATTTATCTTGAGGACTCTAGTGGACAGCGATGGAGGGTAACAGTGTGTAACCATGACGTTTCACTTTCTATCAAGCAGGGATGGCCTAAATTTATATCAGACCATGGTCTGGAGTTGGGCGACTTATTGGATTTCCACTATGTTCCAGGTCCGCACTTCATTGTTAAAATATTTCGACCGCGTGATTGTGAAAAGAAGAAGTCCTGCAGTGATATTGGCAATGAAAGAAAAAGAGCAAGGACTTACCTTGAAGCAATTACCCCGTCTGAGCTGTTTCAAATACCTGATATAAATTTAGCTGAGAAAATAAGTAAAAAATCTGATGAATCAGAGTCTGAAAAGGTCGCATACATGCCAAATATCACTGTCTTTGCGACAAATGTTGATTCTGAAACTTGGAAGGGAAAGTCAGTACATTCAGCTATAAATGTGGATGAATCTTTTTGTATGATTGATAGAAATTCTCAATATGATCAAGAAGATGACAGGTTGTGCTTGGATCTGTCATGTTTTGAAATGCCAGGAAGCCAACCTCCTGCAGAAGGAACTGGCAGTCTTTTAAAAGGTTACACTATTGTGGACCCACATTCTATTGAGCTAGGTAACCTGAGTGGGGACACCAAGGAGAGGTACGCGTTTGAGGACTGAGCCTGAGAAATTCAATGATTATGTTGAATATTGAGGCAGTGAGTGCTCAGCTGAAAATTAGTTTTGCTGACAGTATGTTGAGCTTGATCTTAGTCTTGAACTAGCTTTTGTGTTCAGTTAGGCTCAAGGTATCTTTTTGTCCTATCGATCTAATTTATCATGTACTTCCTAAGTTTCTACGATTTTCTCAAGTTCCCTTCGGTGAAAATATCTTTCTACCTTTCATATTTGGCTTCAACACTATGTTAGCTGTATCTATTTCCTTATTAATTGCTTCCCCTCAAACCAAGAGGGTGTATTTCGTAATTATATTTATTGTTGAAGTTGTAAATTTGTTTTCTTGATCATAAGTGATTCAATCCTTAGTGGATCTGGTTAAGACCAGTACCATGAGGATCTAAGGTGGTTTCTAAAAAGTTTCAGAGTATGTGGCACAAGGTGCAAAGCTGGACATGTTCTCATTCAAGAATCCAGAACGACTATAGAAAGAATCTGTTAAAAAGCGTCGACCACCACCTTCAGAAGATACAAATCGTGTTTATCATGGATTGGATTTGCATAAGACATTCTTAAATTATATTTGTTATCTAGTTGCTTGAGCTTCTTCCATTTAGCCTCAAAATGTGTTCTCATCACTAAGAAAATAATATCAATTGTTGTGATAGTTGATCCTATCTAATGGGCTCTTCGAAGTGGGAATCAGATTCCACTCCAGTCTTCTTAGAGGGAGCATGTTCTAGTTGGTTACTGGAGTTCCACATAGATGAGAAACTCACGAATAATACAAGTTTGCATGGTGGAGCAGTGCCATTTGCACCTTTTGTTGCAGCCCCGCTAGATGTATCAGATGTTAACTCTATGAAGAAACCCAGACTAATGAGCGAGTGTGATGTAGTTATCAAGTGAATGTTTGAAAACTTCCATCTTCTTTGTATTGGGGCTTATGGTCTTTTCTCTGAACCCATATCTAGGATACCCAAGCCAAATAAATATTTTTTTCATGACTATATGTTGAGGTTTCTTTTTTTTTTTATTGGTTTAAAGTTGGAGCTGTGAGTAGAACATAAGTAAAGTTTAGTTGAAAGAGTTGTTCAAAGATAGAAAGAATGTTTTTTTGGTCAAAATATAGTAATTTTTTCATAGTAATTAGGCGTTTGTTTGCACCACTTGATCTCATTGAGTACCAAAGTTAAACGCCAATGTAAAAGATTTGGTCTCAGGAAACTTCTAAAAATCTGTCTAAAGAATATGTCAGTATATTTTCTTCTGTTCCAACAAAATAAAGATTGATAACTATATTGGTTACTTATAGAATCTTCTTTATTACAACTACCTATTTCTTTGACGTATCATTTTTTGTGCAAAACTTGCTTCAGTAACTAAATAAACAAACAAGCTCATTATCTAAATCATCCACCATATATTTGATTAGAATTACAATTAAGCAAATGCATACTGTAAGGACCCGGATTCTCATATAGCTTTTGGTGATGCTTGAAATTTTGATTTTGGAAGGTTTTGGGCCAAGGTAATTCCTTATGAAAGCCTCCATGGGCTGTGTGACTCCTATATAGGACCTCCAAATCAGTTTAAACTCCTTCATCACTATTCGTTCTTACTCTAAATACTTAGCTTCTCATTCACTCTATCAAACGCTTGCCGAATCCTCTTTTTGAACTCTAATAAGTGGATCGCCGTGGAACCTCCAAGATCAATCTAAGTTTACTAGCAAGCCTTCATTTCAAGCTTATTTATGTTGTTTTAGGTCATCGTGGGTCTCCTACATCAACCCAAGTTCGAAGGAATTCCATCGGCTATGTTTTTCACAAGTACCGATAGAAAGGTCAATTTTAAAGGGTCATATCTCTTAGTTCAAAGGGAACTGGTATCCCACAACCTATAAAATTAAAGCTCCTTAAATTAGCTTTCCAACGCACTTGGTTTCACCTCATTTATAGTTCGGATTAAGAAGTTATGCCCATTTTCATGAAGCTCTCATGTGTTGTGTTGTCACCATTTCTCTAAGGCAAGCCACACGGGCACCCATATGGGCCGTGTGGCATCCCACGAACCGTGGGGATGGCCTTGGGCCTGAAACAGACATATTTTTTCCAAGTAATATTCCACAACCTGCCACACGAACCGTGTGGTGCGGTATAGGCCGTGAGGACCTCCGTGAGGCTTTTGGAGTGAAAATTTTTCTAAGTGTTGAGCCAAGTTCCAATTTCCAGATTTTTTCCTAAGTATAGTCTCATGGGCACTCGACACGAACAGTGGAGTGCCACACGGGCCGTGAGGCCTCAAGTGAAGTGACACTTTGTCATTTTTTCTCTCCGTTTCACTAATGGCATTTTCATAAATTTAATTTATTCCAATGACTTTTTGGGACTTCCTATGCTATTTTAACAATTCTAAAGTCCTAAACCCTATTCCTAATTATCAAATTGATTCCTCTCAATTTAAATACACTCTCAAATTCTCTGAAGAACATCTACAATGCCCCAATAAATATTCAAGGAAACTCAAGAACAATTTTTGAATTTCAAGACCCCACTCCAAGCTCCAAGTCTCATTCAAACTCATTTCAAGAAAATCCAAGTTTGAGGTATGTGGGTTTTATTCATGGGTACCTTTCACCCATGGAGCCCAACCTTCCTTATTATGAAAATTACATGATTTCAAGTTTTTATTACTTATGGGTATCTCTTATTATGAAATATGAGCACGAAGTCGGAGACACCCATCACAAACTTAGTCATCCTAGTCCTCGAATTGGCCACCAATTGAGGAGCATATTTAGATAGTTGGGTGAATATAAGGGCATACTCAACACATGCGCAGCACCTTGTTTCAAGTTCACGAACTCTACCAACTTAGTATCTCTAAGCTCAAAAGGGAAGAACCGATTAAGGAAGTCGACCGTAAACTCCTCCCATAGAACCACATGATTGATCCTCTTATCCTCCTTCCATTGAGCATACCATGTTTGTGCAATACCCTTCAGTTGGTAAGCTGCTAACTCTTCCTTCTCTTCCGATCTAACACCCATGATAGCCAAAACTTTGTAGACCTCATCAATAAACTCTTACAGGTCCTCATCCACCTTAGAGCTATGGAGTTCTGGTGGATTCATCCTCGTGAAGTCTCTCACCCGAGATGCCAGAGTAGGAGCATGAGGGGCTTGGGCCCCTTGGTTGGCTTGATTAGCCACAACTTGAGCAAGCATGGTGAGAGCATCCCGAAACTCATCATGAGTCGGTTGATCCTCGGGAGAGTGGGCTCTTCTTCCTCTTGTATTAGGCATGATCTAGCATAGAAAAAAACAACCATTAAGGGAGAAAAACTTACTCCAACTCTATACCATGACTTAGAACATAAAGAAGGGAAACATTTCCTAAAACATCTCATAGCCTCCTACTCATAATTGTGGTGCACAACACAACCATGAATAAGACTCTAATCGACATGGTGTGTTGGACTCCAAGGATCTATCAACCTAGTGATATGATACCATCTTTCTCACGACCCAATCCTAGGGCCTAAATGTGACCGACGAATGGGGAACCTGAAGGAACCCCAAACAAGCCTCATAGCATATCATCACACATCCTTGGTCACGGAAGCAAAGATAAAACAACATGAGAAACGTAAACAAGGGAAATTGGGACTAATGGAGAGAGATTTATATTTAAATAGCTTGAATATCATAATTGAGTCAAAGCTCAAGCATAATACATATCTTGTCCAATAACACCTCTAACATAAAACTTAGCGGATGCCAAGACAAGCAACGGGGCTCACCTTCAGAGTCAAGGCATACCAAAAAGTAAAGATAGTCTTTAATACATAGTATAAGAATGTAGACCAATGTCCCTAGAAAGGAGGACTCACCAACTAGATTGAGAGGCAATCGCACTAGCCATGTAGAGGAGGGTAACCAAAGGGAGCTCATATAGGCATGGTAACATCATGTAGGCATCATGTAGGCATAGAGTATGCGTTAGTATGTTTGAATGTACTAAGTATGTAGGATGCAATGCAACAAGACATAGGCAACATGGTCAAAATGCATAATCATAGGCACTGGGTAGCATAATAACAATATGACATGTGTGAATGATGCTTAAAGAAATCATGCTTATGTAGAACATAGTACATAAGTAGAAGGACACCATCATCATAGACCAAGCAATTATTACTTAGAATCCAAGGTTTAGCAACCCCTTGGAGGGTGATCAAGGTACATACCCCTTAATCGATAGATGAACATCACACCCTTCATCAAGGTGGTCAAGGTATCAACCCCTCAACAATGGTTAATGGACATCCCACTCTCCATCTAGGTGGTCAAGGTATCTATAACACTCCAAATTTTTTTAAGCTAAGACCTCGTCATCCGTCATATGATATAGGATCTTAATTGAGGATTCTTAATTGAGCATAGATGTTAAAGTCAATTTCTTAATATGGGAATAGAATTGGAGCTGATATGAGGTCGTAGTTCTAATGTATGATTTTATA
>JAABOM020054066.1:0-15472 GCA_011800125.2 Solanum clarkiae | reverse complement strand
GGAATATCGGGAATGATGGGCTTCTTCCATTATCCTCTTTCTTAACCCATTAATATCAGACACACATAATCTATTTTGGCAGTAAAGTACTCTATTTTGTGTAAGGTAAAATCCCTTTATCATACCCTGACTAACCTTTTCCTTAAGCTGTCGTAGAACAGGATTCTCGAACTGTTTTTCTTTCACATCCCTTACTAATTAAAGATGCAGCTATGTTATATACAATAACCCCTTCCTTTTTAATTTCAAGAAGGCGAACTCACAAATTAGCTAGTTGTCATAGATCCTTAGCCACTCCTTGACTTACGACGGCCTGATCACCAGTATTCACAATTACCTTATGACTTAAAGCATCGGCTACCACATTTGCTTTCCTCGGATGGTATACTATATCAACATTGTAATCCTTTATTAGCTCCGTCCATTTTTGTTGTCTTAAGTTTAGGTCTTTCTGCTTAAAGATGTATTGCAAGCTCTTATGATCAGTATATATGTCAACGTAAACCCCATACAAATAGTGGCGCCATATTTTCAAAGCAAATACAACCACTCCTAGCACAAGATCATGAGTTGGGCAAAGTTTCTCATGTGGTCATAATTGTCTAGATGCATAAGCAATTACCCTACCATATGTGTTAGGACACACCCTAAGCCAACTCCTGAAGCATCACAATACACTATATACCCCTCAGATCCTTCTGGAAGTACTAGCATAGGTGCAGAAGTTAGCTTATTTTTCAGTTCTTGGAAGCTCCTTCCACATGCATCATTCCATTGGAACTTGGTTTCCTCATGTGTCAATTTTGTTAGAGGTGCAGAAATAGAATAAAAACCTTCAACAAACCTGCTGTAATAACCTGCCAAACCTAGAAAGCTTTGAACTTCCATGGGTGTCGTTGGTCTTGGCCAATCTCTCACAGCCTCTATCTTTTGTGAATCAACCCATATTCCTTCCTTAGATACAATATGACCCAAGAATGCCATAGATTTTAGTAAAAATTCACATTTAGAAAAATTGGCATACAATTGTCACTCACGAAGTACCTGTAACACTTGTCGTAAGTGCTTTGTGTGGTCCTCTTCTGATCTTAAGTATACCAAAATGTCATCTATAAATACTATTACGAACACATCCAAGAATGGCTTAAATACCCTATTCATCAGATCCATAAAAACTGCTGGTGCATTCGCTATCCCAAATGACATAACAAGAAATTCAAAGTGACCACAGTGCGTTCTAAAAGCAGTCTTGGGTATATCTTCCTCCTTCACCCTCACTTGGTGATACCCCGATCTCACATTAATTTTTGAAAAGCATTTGACACCCAATAAATGATCAAATAAGTCATCAATCCTGGGGAGGGGGTATTTATTCTTAATTGCCACCCTATTCAATTGTCGACTGTCAATACACATTCTCAAGGTGCCATCCTTTTTGTGTACAAATAACACTAGTGCACCCCAAGGGGACACACTAGGTCTTATAAAACCCTTCTCCAATAAGTCTCTTAACTACTCTTTTAATTCACGCAATTCTGCTAGGGCCATTCTATATGGAGGGATAGAAATAGGTTGCGTGCCTAGAAGCAAGTCAATACCAAAATCTACTTCTTGTCCTGGAGGTAATCTTGGGAGTTCTTCAGGGAACACATCAACAAATTCATTCACTACTGGAACTGATTGAAGAGTTGGCGATTCTACCTCTATATCCCTTACTCTAACTAAATGACAAATATACCCCTTAGATATCATCTTTCTGACCTTAAAATAAGAAATAAACTTCCCCTTTGGTTCCCCAACATTGTCTTCCCATTCAAGAACTGGCTCATTTGGAAAGTGGAAATACACTCTCTTAGTTCGGCAATCCACGGTGTATAGCAAGAAGCTAACCAATGCATACCTATTATAACATCAAATTCCACCATTTCTGGCCCAATAAGGTCATCCAATGTGTCACGGTCACAAACAGTTACTACACAGTAATAATAAACCCTTCTAGCCATAATAGATTCACCAATTGGTGTAGACACTTCGCATGGTGTGTTCAATAATTTGGGTGTTCTCTTAAGCTTCCCAGAACTAGTGGGGTAATGTATGATAGTGTAGAACCAGGGTCAATTAATGCATATATGTTATGTGAAAAGATGTACAATATACCTGTGACCACATCGGGTGAAGCTTCTAAATTTTGCCGACTCCCCAGAGCATAGGTATGATTCTGGACTCCGCTAGAGCTAGCTGCTCCTCTAACACCTCTACTCTACCATGACCCACAGGTACTTGTTGACCCCTACCTAATGAAGGAACTAATGATGATAATGCAACAGCTGACTCAATAGATTATGCTATATCACCCATACACCTCCTCGGGCAATCCTTTATCTTGTGCCCTGGCGCACCACCCCAATAACAAACATCTATCCTAATATGACATATACCCATATGAATCCTTCCACACTGGATACAAGGTTGCCTAGGAGTCATTTGTTGTCCTGCTGAATATCCCGTTGTTCGGGCACCTTCCCCTTCACTCCGTGGACCAAACTGGTTCCACCTAGACCCCTGAAGTTGTGGTGGAGCAATGGTTGTAGAGTAGGAGGATGATGGTCTAGGTGTTCTATTATAAAACCAAGGCCTAAGCTCACCTTGGGACAGTGTAAACTTCCCGGAAGATCTGGCCCTCTTGGACTGTGCCCTTTCTAACTCTTGTGTCCTCCTTTGCCTCTGATCCTCCAATTTTTGTGCAAAAGATTGCATTCTTATTATATCCATGTCTTTATTCAATGAAGCAGTGGTACAGCCTCTAACCAGATACTATCCAATCTATCCATATATCGACGAACTCTATCTGCCATAGTAGCAACTACATTAGGAGCATACCTAGACAGGGAATTAAATTGGAGGCTATACTCTCTCACGCTCATATTCTTTTGGTGGAGGTTCAAGAACTAATCTGCACGGGCCTCTTGGATCTCTAATGGCAAGTAGTGGTCAAGAAATGCTTCTTTGAACTCTTTCCAAGTGGTTGGGGGAGCATCTATACCTTTGGACTACTTCCAAGCTTCATACCACAATATAGCCACACCCTTCAACCTATATGTCGCTAACTCGACAGTTTTTGTACCACTGACATGCAGAATAACTAAAGTGCGTTGAATTTGATCAATAAAGTCATGGGGATCTTCATTAGTATCAGACCCAGTGAAGGATGGAGGGTCCAAATTAAGGAAGTCATGTATCCTCATGCCAGCTGCCCTATTCGCATCACCTGCACCTATAAATGGACCTTCCACTCTTTGGCCTTGGCCAGCAACTATGCGAGTCAATAATTGGACTGCATTTCTCAGATCCTGCTCTATAGCATTGATAGGTGGTTCTGGGGGGATTTTACTATTTTCGGGTTCATCAGGAGCTGGGGGATTAGAGATGTCCGTGACAGAGACTCATTTTGAGCCTCATTTCGTTGTGTTAGATGACTTGTCATATCAGCCACCACTTCTACTGTCTTTCCTTTACCTTTGTTCTTCTTGGTTTCTGGCATACTTACTTTCTGTACAAAACAATTTAGGAGTTAGACATAATCCACCTATTACACTTAGCTCTACGGCATGATCTAAAGAATGAAAAGAAAGTAACAACTCCTAAATGCCACATATCCTCCTGCTTATAAATGTGGTGCACAACATATCGATAAACAAGACTCTACATAGACTCGGCTTTGTAGACACCCTAGGATGACCCACTCTTATACCACTTCTATCACGCCCTAAAGTCTCATTAAGGTGGACCGACACCCATTACCGACAAGGATCGGGAGAACCAAACTATATTTATGCGCTTTTCAGACATATTACAAGGGATTTCTACCTTCATTGTGCCTTTAAGAAAGAAAACAGTAATAACAAGTCAAAATAAAAATGCATATGGCTAGGCCGCTGGGGCCACATGTAATTTATATAGTCTACAAAGCCTCTAGATAAGAGAAAGTATCTGACAAGGATCGGGACAGGCCCCGCCTCGACTAACTGTACAATACAAACATATAAGCTCTAGACACACACAAAGCTCCAAAACAACCTAAAGCGTGTAGCAGCAGCTGGATGTCCTGTACTCTACTGGGGAGATCTACTAGCACTTGGACCTGCAGCATGAAATGCAAGTCCTCCATAAGGGACGGTAGTACAAGATAATATACTGAATATGTAAGGCCGAAAATACTATATATGAAGTAACAACTCAAATGAAACTATGCATGGGTGTAGGATAAGAGACCACCTTTGGTTATATTTTGGAATCATGTACTTTAGGTTTTTTACATTACTTTACCTTTAATAATTTGTGCACAACATATAATACAAAAGACCAGCTGATCAGTGGTAAAACTTATCAGGATCGTCCCTCGCTAGGTTCTTCCTTAACTCGACCACCCATGATAGGATCGTCCCTGGCTAGGTGATGCTTCCATCCCTCGAGCTACTACCCATCAATAAACAATACACTTTATCTTTCAGTTACCTTTGAGATTATGCTTTTGGTGGTCATAATATTGGAGCTATAGGACTGTAGATGTAACATGTGACATGTAAATAATCAAACAATGAGGGCTACCACGCGTGATAGGATCGTCCCTGGCTAGGTGATGCTTCCATCCCTCGAGCTACTACCCATCAATAAACAATACACTTTATCTTTCAATTACTTTTGAGATTATGCTTTTGGTAGTCGTAATATTGGAGCTATAGGACTGTAGATGTAACATGTTACATGTAAATAATCATACAAGACAATATGACAAAGAAATGAGTACGTTACACAAATAATGAAATGCGTACGGGATGAAACAACTCGTGAATTTTATTTAGCAACAAGAACCCATGTAACCTTGTGTTTACGTATATATGCATATTTGAAGGTGATTATATATGGCATTACGTGAACATATGAAATATGGAGACATGGTTAATAGTTGTGTCAGAGTTTGGTAAATGCCTTTATGTACGAGGGAGGGATCTATGTTTCATGCCAGACGATACGAAATCAAGTAGTCTTACATACCTCATTGTATGACCTCTTTACTACCTTGGAGTGGCTGCTTTTCCCTCAAATATTTATCTACAGCATATTAGGCAATAAGACTAGTATTAGCAGCAATGAAATACTTCTTGGCAGCCTAATGTCATAAAAACTAACACCCGGGCAGCAAACATTTAATTAACGATGCGAGGACATTTCTTCAACCTTTTCACTTCTATTTATATTTTCTAACAACCATTCTTATGTACATGTCATATACACCTTATTTCAGACTCTTAACAGTCTTACAATAGCCCGTAAGGCACA
This sequence comes from Solanum clarkiae, assembly GCA_011800125.2. Classification (NCBI taxonomy): domain Eukaryota; kingdom Viridiplantae; phylum Streptophyta; class Magnoliopsida; order Solanales; family Solanaceae; genus Solanum; species Solanum clarkiae. The sequence continues at coordinate 10,132 of JAABOM020054066.1, read as the reverse complement.
ACATATAACAATTCTTCATAACATATAAACAGGCGGCATAACGCTACATCCCTTCTCCACATTTCGACGTCAACAATCCCGAATCTGTTTTAACTTTACCTATATTGTATCCAACATTTTCTACCACATAAACCCAGTCTTAAGATAGTCCACAAATAGTCCCAAAGTAGGTAAAGATCATGGAACAACATATTCTATTATGAGTACAATTACGACGTTATATAGCAATTCATATTTGCAGGCTGTAAAAGTGGTGCAGCAGCTTAATTGCATGACTAAAAAACTATCCCTTGCTAACAACATAAGTCTAACTTCATAATTTAGCCAACCATGAAGAGAAAATCCTCTTGACCAACAAGAAAAATTCACAACAATCCTTAGGACACAAGCTGTCTAGAATTTCCAACACAACATACTAGCATATACTTCTTATTTTTCATGAAGAAACCATACTAAATACACAACTCTAATTGCTTACCTGTTCCTTCTAGATTCAGGTTTTCCTTCAAGAGCCTCAGAGGATAGTATTTGCAGCTTGGTAAAGTGAAATAGATAGAAGACAAGAGTCTTTGGGAAAGCTGAAAAATTGTTTCAAGTGGAATGACTTCAGGGGTTGCTTTTGATCCATTTTTAAAGACTTTTTTGGCCAATTTTCTCTTGCACTTTTGACCAAATAATTACACCTATCAATACACTTGTGATGCAGCATCTTATCCCTTAGACTTGGGCCTAAATGTGTCTCCAACTTAATGGGCCTTTTGCTACCCATTCTTCTCCTTTCCCTTTAATTACTTTGGGCCAAATTTTCAAATGAATTGGGATGGGCTTGGTCCCATTTTCTATGCTTCCCAAACTGAAAATAAGATCCATTTATGATACTAAAACATGGGCTAAATTTTCCCCTTAACAAAGACTTTATTCATAATCGGACTTAGACAAATTCGACATCGGGCCTCGTCTCTGCTTAGCTAGAAATTTTAAGCTAAGAAAGTAGGTGACTCACCTACTAGCTTATTAATTCCTACAAGTACCTCAACTCTCTCACTTTATTTAGGGTTGTGATCTCCTTAATTTAACACAAAACATGTATACACTCGACCCTCTTAAGCGTTAGACGCACATATCATCCATTAACACGAGATTCAAGAATATTTTAAAAATTGACGCTAATTTGAAAAGTCATATCATGTTTCATTTACACAACATTAGTACATGTAAAATGTGGGGTGTTACATTGTTATGCCTATTGAATCATCACCCCTGTTTGATTGAATGATATTGCATGATTTATTATTGTAAGTTGGTGGGTGTTTACATGGGCATATGATTTTGTGTGAGTCATTTAGGAATGGTCACAAACATAGGTTATTCCGTGCTTATTCATTTTCGATGGGTTGTACTTGTTTAAAGCATGTTTGGGGATTGGTGGTGATGTGTTAATCTTGTAGGTGCTTGCGTTCTTTCTTCAATGCTACTATTCTATTGGTTAAAATGTTTTTAGAGTTGATGTGATGAACTTAGAATAATCAGGTGTCTGTGATTTCTGGTTCACAAGAAGCTCTTGCAACCCATAGAGCAATCTATGAGTCGTAATTTCTCCTCGTTGGTAATTCCAGAAACTTGATCTTTTTGAGCATTCATTAGACGATACCTCCTACGAGTCATAGATTTCTTTATGATCCATAGATCCTTGCCTTTCTTTAATTATTCACTGGAGTTCTTTACGACCCAGTCTATGACTCGCAAGTCACTTTACGAGTCTTACTTGGTCTCATAGAATTTTCTAGTGACAAAAATTATTTTGAATTTCTAGCCTACAAGAGTACTTTATGACTAGTTGTGTTCACTTCGACTCATAGAGGGGCTTTCCTAAAGCCTTTCTACAACTGACTCGGATAACTTTTTGCATACTATTTCTTGATTTTTGGGGTTAATGGTACGTCTATGTCCATTTTCCAGATACTATAGCCCCGAAAGGTATATGTGCTGAGATTGAGGCTTTGAGGAAAAAGATCAAGGACAAGCCTTTATATCACAAGCAGACCCTTCAATCGAGTGGGTCACTAGAGATCATTGATGTTAGAACAGACCCAAATAATAATATACCACAGACCAGAGTTGCAGCTAAATTTAGGCGTACTCAGGCTCCGATTGTTAGTCCTTCCTAGTAGGAAAAGGAAGGTAGAGATGATAGTGGGAGCAACATGGCAAAGATGACTTCTTCTAGAGAGGAGCCTAGATTAGAGGAGGGTTTTAAGGAAGGATCAGATATTGAGTCTGTCATCACACCATCTTCATAGTTAGCACAATATGCCCATGCCAATCGGTGGTGCGTTGAGGGTATGGATGAGATCTTCAGAGAGGGCATACAGTCTAAAGAGTGAGGCAAGCCTACCCATTCTATCTATGAGCAGCCTATGGTGATAGCAAATGGACATAGCCATTTCCTTGATCTACAAGACATGATGATACGTTATGGGCTTATGTGGCTGACAGAGTCTTTTGGTCGATACTCCCCGATTTTGGTGAGGGACTTCTATGCATCCTATACAGCCACCATCCAGTGCAGTCTTCCTAAGGGGAATAAATCTCTCACTTACCCAGGATAATAGAGACACAAGTGAGAGATCGGCAGGTTGATTTTTCAGAAGAGACCATCCGTCGTATTCTTTTTGGTCCCAAGTACCGTGCCCCCAGATCTACAGCGGAGTTTGACTACAAGCTGGCACAGACTAGGAACCCATTGCTTATGAAAGATCCTAAGCATCGGACCACACTTTTGAGATAGGTGGCTAGTCATACTATAAAGCTAGGTCCAAAACCTACTTAGGTCACCACCCACATGGAGCCTATCATCTAGGCTTCACTCAGCTTTCCCACCGTATTTTGGTGGGCCATTGTTCGATCATGCATCTAGTCGACCTTGGCAGATAATATCTTTACACTGGAGCATGCAGGTTTTGTTGCCTGCATCTTAGCTGGATATGACATAGATAGGGCCCGTCTTATAGCAGAGAAAATACATGAGGCCATATTGAAGAGCACCAGCTCCATTCTATTCTCGTGTTTGATCTATAGACTCTATGTCGAGTCTCGGGTGGAGCTTTTACATCAACTGGATCGATTTTGGTAGAGTCCTAGCACACTTTGGCGCCTAGACTGATCAAGGCTGATGAGAACCTGATGGCACTCCAACAAGTACAACCTGCTCCACCGCCAGAGATGTTCACTCCGATGCCACCACTTGAGGGTTCGGAGACTGCCCCTACTACTACTAGTACTACTGCTACTACTACTATTGAGGAGAGACCCTTGCAACCCAAGGCATTCGATGAGAGGGGTCCTGCTATTGCTGCTACCACACTAGATGCCTCTATATCACAGCCTCCTATACTGGACATAGTCGACGTGTCCACCGCTTCTATTCAGGCCATAGCGTAGAGATTATCACATGTTGAGGCCTAGCTGACTCAGCTTATTCAGTATATTAGGCTATGGGTTTGGTAGGCTATTGCAGACTTGGATAAGCAGAGCCAAGCATTCACTATTTCTACCATTCAGGACCGTATTTCTGCGGTGGATGCTCGCATTGATAACTTTTCGAGGAGAGGTTTCAGAAGAGCTTGGGCAAGGCCCAGCCTTCAGATTTTTCAACCTTACAGACAAAGATCTAGATGCTTAGAGTTGATGTGACAACATCGCTGGAAGCACCAATTACATTACCAGAGGAGACATCTATGGTGTCGGTTCTTAATTTGTTTGCTCCCGATGAGCCTGCCTATTCTTCCCTTAGGAATAGATCTTGTATGGATGAGGGTTCGATGGAAAGATGTGTACATGCTATAGCGGAGAAGAAGGATCTCGAGCTTGCCTTGAGGGAGTCAAGCCGTGAAGCAGAGATCAGATGAGCTCGAAAAGGGGATCAGTTGAGGCGTATTAGCAACTCCAGATAGAGTACTATTGCTGAAGAGACTACCCCGTAGGAGTGGGATGGCCAAACTCAGCCATAGACTGGCGGTTAGGCCCCTGGTATATTTTGACCGCTTTTTGTGTTTATTTTCCTTTATTTTGTGCATTGGGGACAATGCATATCTTTTTCGATGGGGTGTGGGTGGTTTTGGGCCTCAGTGAAGTCTAAGTAGCATATGGTCCATAACTAACCCAAATTTTTATCCCGAGGTTTTCTTGCCTGTGTTCGTTTTCCTCATGGATATTTAATTTCTGTTGAATCGATATGTTAAGAATGTTTAGATAATAGGTGTAGCATATAGTACTAACAATTATGGCATATACCTTGTTTTTGTGTATTATTGAAAAATGGTACCCACCAAAAAAAATTTTATTAGTAGTTAAATAGCAACCATACAAGTTTAGGTATTTGGCAATATTTGTTCTGATAAATGAGGGTAAATTGAGATAGAAAGCATGATCTATGAGTCTTTTGTTGATAATGTATGCAATGCCATAAGAGTGTGAGCTTATTTTGCTGGATTCATATATCTTGTGCTAATTAAAAACTTTCCTTGTTACTCTAAGTTAGATCGTAAATTTACTAGATTAGGAAAGGATCTTAGGCATATGTTCTTTAAATGGTCCACTTTAGCCTAAAAATTACCAACCAAATGATGATTTATCCCTTGTTCAAAATATTTGAGCCTTAAATGTACCTATTCTTTCAAAACACCTAATTGGCCTAGCCTTGTCTAGTGAAAAATCCTAAAATTGGCTCTGGTCTTTCCTTAAGCGTTGTGAACCTTGACTGAGGCAAAATCCTAAGTGGAGGGTGGCTACCAAAAGTGGCCCTAGTTCAGGGATGAGATATTATACACTTCAATACTGGCTAAAAGCCTAAGTTGATGGTTGCTGGTGTAAAGGTAAAGCACAAAAATAAGGGGGAAAGTTAACAATAGAGAGAGAAAGGAAAAAATCATGTATTGGATGCAAGAAAAATAAAAAATATCTTAGGTTGATTGAAAAAGCAAAATGAAGCATTAAAACAAGGCAAAAAGCTGAGAAATAAGAAGAAAGCACCCGTAAAAGATTGTATAAGGAAAAAGGGAGAATAAGGTGAAAATAACAAAGTTGGTGAGACAAAAGTATAGAAAAATGCAGTTTCAAAGAGGGTCATTAGTTACTATTTTCCTAAAAACACAAAAGCCCCTTGAGCTTACATTACAAGCTTAGAAAGTCCTAAAGTGATCCTTGTGTAGATAGTTGAAAGTCTAAGGTATTAGTATAAGGGCAAGCATATGGTATTATTCATTGTGCATGAATATATTTTGTTAGAGTGAGTATGTTTGCACAGTCCCATTGTTAAATCTGAAATCATTTTTGAGTGTCAAAAATGGGACTTCATTCTATGAGGGAACTTGCATTGCATAGTTAGCATTGACTTGTTCAGTGATTCTGGTCTGTTGATATTCCCTTTTTTGTTATAGTTGTTGTGTCACATATACCAGTCTACATTGGTCTGCTAAATAGCTATCTGATCCTATTTTTAAAAGCTAGTGTGAGTATCTGATTTTGAGATGTATATGATATATGCCATTGAGTTGAGTTCTATGTTTTACTATATTGTATATATAGATTGAGTCGTCGCTTAAGGACAAATAATAATTTTAATTTGAGGGTGTTGATATGTGCTGTCAAAATATAGCACTTTTGATTCTTAAAACATAGGATTTTGTGTGTTCTCAATGTGATATTTTTGGGTTTTATGTATTTTAATGTTTAGTTTTGCAGGATTACAGGTTGGCTATGACTTGGGGAAAAATTAGAGAAGATTTATGGTTTTGTTGATTTACGAGACCCTCTACAGATCAAAGATCATTCTATGAGTTGTAGAGGAGGTCTTGTGACAAATTTCAGTGAAGGATGATATCTGAAGTTCAGCTATACGAGACATTTATACGAGTCATAGAGCATTCTACGAGTCATAGAGATGGGATTCATAATGATTTCCAATGAAGGACAAGGTGAAGCGGTTGAAGCATATGAGAGAGTAATACGAATATTAAATCAGTCTATGACTTGTAAAGTGAAGTCGCAGAAGAGCGGTCTAAAATCCCAGAAGCTGAATACGCGACCCCGACTACGACTCGTAAATCACATTATGAGTCATAGAGACCTTCCATGTTTTATTTCAAAAATTCGACTTCATATTCGCGAACGGAAGGAAAAAATTAAGTGGAAAATAGGTATAACCCAGATTTTAGAAGACCCGTAGATTTTTGTTAATTTTATAATTTTTGGTGGTTGTCCGCCCCTACGGCGCGACGCATCTGGGGCGTGCAACTATATATTTTTGTAATCCATTTCTGGTATGCATCAAGCCTGGCACACGGACCAGTGCAACATTTTTGTTGGTTTTCTTATTTTGCCCAAGATTATGGGGGTCATAGCCCCATGCCCAATTAAACGTGGAACCACCCATACTTAGCACACAAAACCCTCTCTAAAACCTCTATAAGATATTAATTCTCTCATCCAAATAGAAATATTTCAATCTCAATTTTAGGACTCAAGGACTCATTTCAAGTTCTAAGTCTACTTCAAGTTCAGCTCAAGGAATTCAAGGTTTAAGGTATGTGGGTCTTCATCCAGGTGTCCTTTTACCATGGAGCCCAACCTTTTGTTTCTATGAAAATTTCATGATTTCAAATTGTATTACCCATTGGTATCTCTTATTATGAACTATGAGCACAAATTATGTTGGGGTTTTATGAAATATTGATTGATTATGCATGAATATTTCTTTCAAGCTTATTCCATGAATTGGTTTTATCTATTGACTATGCATGATTTGAGCTATGAAACTATGAGCTATTATGAGCTTTTGTGATGGATTTCAGGGTATATATTTTACTACCATGCTAGTGGATTTATTTATATTGAGTTTACTCATAGTATTTCACTCTTGAATTGAATGATTTTGAACAAGTATTATGAACCCACCATGTGTTTGATAAAATGACATAACAAGAATTCTCTAGTTATTGATGATCTATTACATGATTTACAAGTCAAGTGACTATATGATAATTAAAGGCTTCAAGCATGTATTGAATTCATTAAAAGTATCTATGATGTTGCAAGTATCAAGTTTAGCCCTATTTCAAGAATTTACCTCTAGTGAGCCTTTCATGTTAAAGCAAGGGTTCATGTATGGTTATGATTTACTCTTATGATCAAGTTAGGCTCACTAGTAGAGGTCAAGTATGTTTAAGAGATACTTATGTCATGTTATCATGTCTTTTATAAGTTATTAAAGTTATGACTATTTTAAGTATTCCGTGGGAGTTGACTTAGCACTGATTGAGGCTTAAGATGGGGGACCGACTCAAGGGGTCCTTATATAAAGTCTTTAGTCTCTAAGCTATGTGCCAACATAGGATTAAGATTATTACCCTTGCTATATTAGTGGATCCATCTAGCTATACCACACCTTGACAAGGGGATGACATGCCTCAGATTATTCATAGTATGGTTTATCATGGCAAGTATATCAAAATTTGTCAAGGGGTTAACATGCTCGATCACCTTGTCGAGGGGACGACATGCCTCGACCACCTTACCAAGGGGGTGACATGCCTTGGATTTAAAGTAGTAGCTCGCTTGGTCTATGTCGGTTAAGTCTCTTCCCATATATGTATTATGTATTATGCAAGTTGAATGTTTTACGAGCATGTCTTATTACAAGCATTGATCATGCATGCCATGTTGAGATTTTATATTCATTTCTTATGATTATGCATTTTGAATACATTGGCTTAGGTTTTTGTTACATTTCATCCCGCAACTTGATATATTCAAATGTACTAGTGCATACTTTATGCCTATGTGATATCACCATGTAGGAATCGGAGCTCCTTCTGATCATCCTCCTCCACGTGGCTAGTTCTGTTCTCAAAGAAAGCTTTGGTGAGTCCTCAATTTCGAGGACAATATCTACTTATTTCATGTTATGTTGAGACTATTTCTAATGTTGAATACTTATTATTATGAGGTTTAGCCCGGGAAGTGTCTTGACCACCTCTCTATTCAAAGTTGGAGGTGTTGTTGGATACTATGGTTTGTATATGCTATGATCTTGAACTTTTATGCTTTATGAATATCAAAACTTCCCTTAGTCTAGCTTCCCTTTTTATTTATATCACTTGTGATGCTTATTTTGCTTCTACGACCAAGGATGTGTGAAAGATATCCCAAGAGGCCTGTTTGGGGTCTCTTCGGGTTCCCCATTCGCCGTGTCATGTCTAGGCCATAGGATTGGGTTGTGACAGGATTAGTATCAGAGCAGTGGGTTGTTAATGGTTCTCAGAAATCCAACACACCATGTCAATTAGAGTCTTATTCATGTTTCTGAAGCACGCCAAAACTATGAAAGGGAGGCTATGAGGCGTTTTAGGAAATTTTTCCCTTCTTCATTATCTATGTCATGCTTTAGATTTAAATGTAAGTATTTACCCTCCCCCCCCCCCAATAAATGCTTTTTGCTCTTATAGACTATGCCACGACTAAGAGAAAGGCTAAGGAGAGCCCGTGCACCCGAGGGGAAATCAACCCCTCCTAGGCAACCAACAAACAAATGAATAATACATTAAAAAAATTATAAATCTGAAAACAGAATCAGTAACCAACAAAGACGTGAATTTAACTTTTAAACAATTCTTTATAGAATAATCAAATAGTTACATTACGAAATTACAAAAAAAAAATGTGTCATTTTTATATATATAAAAGAGAATGTTAAACCTATCTACGTGGCACTCTCACATGATTAGATACGTGTGAAAAGGAGTGAAATTTTTAAAGAATAAAACTCATAACTGATTTAGCAAGCAATTAAAAGACGAGTCGTAATTTTAAAAGCATAAACTAAAAGATAAAGAAAACCATCACTCCCACAATTCAATATTTTTCTTTTGCTTCTCACTTCCTTGCGTATTTTATTCGCTCACATTTATGTCTTTCATTCTCACTAGCAGTATGCATTTAATAGTTAATGAGGAAATTAAATTTCTGAAATTTTATGGGTGAAATCGAGTGATCGTTGTGAATCAATGTTGAAATTTGTGAGAAATTGGAAGTTGTTTTAACTTGAGGCCATTGAACAAAATTATAATCTCCTAGCATTTAGATAAATTTTTGTTTTCAAAAATTCTTAAGTTACTAAGGTTTTTTTATTACTGAAAAATTATTTATATTTACTAGATGTCATCCCAATATTACAAAGGACATAACTAGTCTCTTTACAAGCTCTTAATAAAATGTGTAAGGCTTAATAATTAAACTCTCTGCTTTCTATTGAGTTGAGAATCGAACGTTAATTTGCTTTCGTTTAATCTTCATATATTTATCTATTTCTTTCTTCTAACAAATACTAATAATAAGAAAATTCATGTGAATCAAAACAATGAAGATTATTCATATAAAATTGGTGAATCTATCCACATATAATAGCAGACGAAAAAATTGACACGTGTTGCTTCATAAAAAATAATATTTATTATTACAATAAAAAAAATTATTTAAAGTTGATCTCGACATTATCTACCTCCACTAAACTGCATATTAACTGTAGTAAAAACGTGCAACCATAAATTAATTTCAACTTTAAACTTATCCATATTTTTAAAGTTTCATGATTTTAAAGAAAGATGTGCGAAAATTACTATATATTATAACATTTAACAATTTAGCATTTAATATTACGTAAATAAACCTTCGGACTCAAAATATTTTACATGTTACAAAATTTATGAAATAGAAAAATGGAGTTTGAATGCAAAAGATCAGTGGGACAGGAGAAAAATGGATGATTTGTTTGAAATTTAATTAACGTAAGGGGTGAGGCGCAACTACTAGTGCACCTTCACCTCTTTGATTTAATCTCCAATTCTTTTTACCTCATCTTGTTTCTATGATAGTTTCTTAGAGCTAGGGACCTGGTCCTTTTCAAGCCCAAAAGGATTTTCAGTTTTGGATTTGAAAAATATTTTTTCCATCAATCTCGAATGCAGTCAAAGATTGATTATTTTTTAGCCTTGGAGTACGATGGAATAAAGCAAAATGACTCTTTAAACTATCTGCGCTTTTTTCATTTGTGAAGTAGCAGTTAGTCAATGCAACT